>LR753375.1:317934-394947 GCA_902729485.2 Mus minutoides
CCCCCCCCCCCCGTCTGCTTGTGCCTCCCAAGTGTCCCCACCGCTCTGCCCAGCAGTCTCCTGGTCACATGTAACTTGTGTCTGCAAGTCCAATTGCCATTACTCTCCGGTGTCAAACTGCAATGTTTACAAGTGTTCTCTGTTCCCAGGCAGTCTCACACGGCCTGTCAAATCCGCGGGAGATTGGATGGCCGCCTGATTGGGATTTGGCTGTGTGGACAGGTTGCTGTAGAAGACTGTGGCGGTTCACAGCCTTTCCGCACAGAAGAACGGGGTATCTCTGTCCCCACTCGCTCAGATCTTCTTTTATGCCGCAGGAGAGTTTACAGCCATCTACAGCATGGGTTCTGTCTGCGTGTCTGTTGGATTTATTTTCCATAGAGAGCCTCAGCTTCTCTGGCCACTGTCAACAGGCAGTAGATTTGTAGGCCTGCCCTGCCCTGCCCTGCCCTGCCCTGCCCTGCCCTGCCCTGCCCTGCCCTGCCCTGCCCTGCCCTGCCCTGCCTGTATCACTAAGCTCTGTTGAGTTTTCCTCACTCCCCACACCTGATTCTCTAGACCTGATTGTATTCTCAGTGAGCCGCAATATCTTTTGGCCCGGAACCTGCAGTTTTAAAAACATACTATGCTGACCTAGCTCCTTGTAAGGAGTAGAAGTGGGGTGTGGGTATTCTCATGTTCCTCCAACTTTAACGAGGTCCTCGGATGCTGCTCAGAGCACAGCTTTCTCTGTTCTTACTTCCTAAGGAATCCCCAAGACAGCTGGGATGAGTTACCAAATGCTACTTGGGTGTGTCCTAAACCTCTGCCTTTTCTACCTGAATGAATTATGGCAATTACCTCAGTGGATTTCGCACATCAGGTGCCCCTGTAGTAATTTCTGTAGTAATCCTCCTTCCTCAGGGTTCTGGCTCCTCCAGGCTGACCCTGACTTCTCAAGCTACTACTACAAGTGGCTCAGCTTCCGCAGGTAGAGGGAAGTCCCTGCTCTCCCCTGGTGCCTGGGAGCCTTACTGATGTCAAAATTTACACTTTCTATTATGTGTATATATCCACTCACAAGAGTTTGTGGGTTTGAAAGTTTTCCTAATTGGCAAAGTGGCAGAAATGGTTGCAGCTTCCTTTTTTCCCCATGCAACATGCAACTTTCTTACAGATGTCTGTGGCGGTTGATGGCAATCCAGCTTGCTTTAGCTGACTGGGTCAAGAAGGCATGGCGTCTTGTCCCTCCCCAGGGATGGGACTCTCAGCCTGTCTCTTCTGCCTGACTGGTAGCAATGTCTGATACCCAGCTGCCTTGTTTGCCACCTGGAGTCTGCTAGTGCAGGCCCTCAGGACAACAACCCCTGGCTGGGAGGGCAGCACTGGACCCTTGGGGTCCGTGTGACAGAGCTCTGAATAGTTCTTGGCAGGTGACAGGTGCTTGGTGAACCCAACCCGTGAGCGTGCTGAACGATCATGATTAAGAAGCGACCGGGCTGTCTCGATGGTAATGTCAATTTACCCTCCAGCCAGAATTTCTCAGAGCTTCCGGTTCCACATATTCACAGCAGCACTTGGTGAGACCAGATTTCCTAATTCTTTATACTCTAATGGGTGAAAGATGGCATCTTGTTGTTTTAATTTGTGCTTCTCCGTGTTAGGCCTGAAGCTGAACATGAGTTCACATATTTACGGCGCGGCATCCTCTCCCCATATTTATTGTTTCTTATCATTTCTTCATTCTTCCATCGCCCGCTTGATGTTCCCTTATTGATTTCGAGGCATTATTTATGTATCTGGGTAGTGATACTTTATTGGTTACACGGGTTATAAATATATCCTCCCAGACCGAGGCTTGTATTTTTCTCTTTGTTGGTGCTTTCTGCTGAACAGAACTTTAAATTTTCATGCGTCTGCCACATCAGACGGCTCCCTTCCGCTTTGTGGTATCCACGTAAGCCCTTACACTACCTTCTCAGTTCCCTGTCCTCACGTTCAGACTTCGACTCACCTGAGACTGATTTTAGTTTATGGTGCAAAGTGGGTTTTGTGTCCTGTAATACCAGTGCCGTGGACCTAATGAACATACCCTTTCTTCACAGGGAACCCACGTATCATACACCACAGCCATGTGTGCTGACAGCCTTGTTCTGGCTCTCTCTCCAGTGCTATGCTTCATATCTCCATCCCCGAACCATAACTTGTTCCCTTAGAGACTTGAGCTTTACAACTGTGACGTGCCAAGTGTTGCTCAGAGCTCTGTTTATTTTACATGGACCTCAAGAGACAACACCACCTCCTTCCAAGCTGCTGTCCCACCTACAGGGTCTTGATATCCAGAAGGGAAGACCTCAGCTTTGTCTTTAGGCATATCTTGACTATTTTTGGACCACTGCTATTCAATAATCTACGAGAGAAAGATAGAGTCACCCATGCTGATTAAACCAGCCCTTAATTTTGACTGGCAGCCAAGAGTGGGCTAATGTCTCAGAGTCTTTTCACGCTGAATATCAGCAGCACAGAATTTATAAAAGACAAAAACCATGAGGGTCAGAGTGACCTTAAAGCATTCATTCTTGACAGAGCATAAGCAATTGTTTCAGACAAAAATAATGGCAATTATTTTTTGACGTATACCTTCTTCATTTATTTTAGTTGATAATGTTTGTATAAATGTTATTTTAGTTACTACATCTGACAACAGTCAAGGCCATGGAAATCCCAGGTGTTGCCAAGGCAGAGGAAAGAGAGGGCTGAGAACTCAGTAAACACAAATGGAGTCAGGACAAGATGGCCTTACCCTGGCCACTTCACTATGATCTATTAATTTTATGAACTAGCTTGGGATAGATTGATCATTTAATCTCTGTATTAACTTAAAGAGAATTTTCATCAGTATTGACTCTTTCCATCCATGGATATGGCATATCTGTTCCTATATTAAAGTCTTCCTTCAAGCCTTCCACCACAGTCTAGCTGTTCCCTTCCGCTAGAAGGGCTTCCAAGCCAACATTGCTACTGTAACCTTGGGAATGGTGATTCGTTCTCACAGCTGGCTTCTTATTATATCACCCTTACTATCTCTCTTCTTTGCTATTTCTTACGCTGAATTTATTTTCTTCAACTCACTGGACTCCAATGGATTCTAATTGTTTTCAGTAGATTACATTGAAAATTGCACAGCTTGGGATGAGGCTGGAGAGATGTCTCAGTGACTAAGAATGCTGGCTGCTCTTGTAGAAGACCTGGGTTCAGTTCCCAGCATCTGCATGGTGCCTCACAACCCTCTATAACTCCAGTACCAAGGGATCCAATACTCTCTTTGGCCTCTGCATGCACCAAACATGCACATGGTACACAAACGTACACGTAGGCAGAACATTTGTACACATAAGACAAAAATAAATGTTTTTTAAATGTCCTGAGAA
Source organism: Mus minutoides (assembly GCA_902729485.2). NCBI lineage: Eukaryota > Metazoa > Chordata > Mammalia > Rodentia > Muridae > Mus > Mus minutoides. The sequence continues at coordinate 321,345 of LR753375.1, forward strand.
TAGTAACCATTTGCTTTGCCCTTTCTTTTCGTTGCCACCCTTGGCTGTCGGGCTTTCCAGCATACGGAAGGCTGAGGGCAGAGTCAATGTTAAAGGGCAGTGTTGTGGATTGTAGCATGATAGATACTGTTCTCATGTCCATCTAAGGAAATGCTCTGTGTTCGCTGGTTGCTCCCCTCAGACCCTGGGTTAGCATCCGTCGGCCCTCCTGCTTGAGTACAGCATCTTATGCTATTATCAGAGGTCAGCACTGCTGTCCTCAGTCTTCCTCCACGGTCACACAGAGCGCTCAGCATTGCAGTCCACGGTCGGTCTCCCTCCGCGGTTATTCGGTCCTTCGGTCCTTCGGTCCTCTGATCCAGGGTCTCCCTCCGCGTCTCCCTCCGCACCTCCGTGGTCATTCAGAGAAACTTGCATTGTCTCATGCACATTGCTGGCCTCGCATTCTTCATGTGTTCAGTTTTGTTTCCTTCTGGTCCACGCAAACCTCTCACCAGTGCATTGTGGGAAAGCTCCCAGGATGCTCAGGATCTTGGCTATTGTTTTCCTCTTCCGTTGTCTGGACTGTGCATTTGTGAACACACTGGCATCTGCCTCATCACAGTGCCTTTATAGCCGTGTCTTTCTCTTTCAGACTGCTTTTACACTCTTTTTACAATGTGTACTTTAATGATAGTATTTTTAAAAAGCAGTGTTATTAAAGGATGGTTGACACAAAATAAACCTCACAGGGTGTGTGTGGGAGGAGTGTGCGCATGCGTGCATGCATTGCTCACACATGTGCATGAACTGTTGTGCTTGCCTATGCATGGGTACAGAAGCCAGAGGTCAACAATGATGTCTTCCTCCGATATTCTCCACTGAGTCTCTCACTGAATCTGGAGCTGACTCGTTTTCTAGCTGGCCTGCTTGACTAGAGCTCCTGTAATCTTCCTGCTTCCACCCCACAGAACCCGAGTAACAGATGTTTACCACCTTGCCCAGGTCTTATGTGGGTGCTGGGGCGTCCAAGCTCAGCCCCCCAATGCTTGCACAGGAAGCGCCGCCCACACTCTCCTGCACATGATCAAAGTATAAAATGTGATGCATTCGTACTGTTTAACCTGTGAGGTCATTACTACCATGGCAGAAACAGGGACATTCACCTCCCCAACATCTCCTCCTTGTCCTCGTCTTCGTCCTCGTCCTCCTTCTCTTCCTCCTCCCCCTCCTCCTTCTCTTCCTGGTTCTGTATCCTTGGCTTTTTCCCTAGGAAACCACTGCCAAGTTGCCAGTCACTCCAGCTTAGTTTGCATTCTCTATGATCTATACAAATAGAGGCATACATGGAGTATATCTCGTTACTTAGGGTGGGTGGAGGGAACTAGCTTCTTTTCCTGAGCAAATTTTTCCGAACCATCCGCATGCATTTACGAACAGAGAATGTGCCCGATGTGTTAACACATTCGCCAGCTAAACATTTGAGTTGTCTCCAGCTTCTGTATATTTCACACAAAGCTGGGTAAGAATTCATACACAGATCTTTTGGAGGCAAACTCTTGTTGCCTACAAGTAAAACGGTGGTACCACAGAATGGGCAAGAACCCAGCATTATCTATCAAAGAATAGTGCTTTCTCTGTTGAATTGTCTCTGTAGATTTGCTACAAACGAATTGACCATGTATATTTGAATCTATTTCTGAATTCTTTGTTATGTCAATATTTGAGACTCCAAATGCCAGTGTTTACTGAGAAGGAGTAGGACAGTATTTTGGTTGCGATCCATTGACTTATGAATAAACATGGAGAGGCAGCCTCCAGCTCCCCATCCATGAACGTGGTCCACAGCCCACTTGATTTGGCCTTCTTTTTTACTTCACACTGCATTTTTTAAAGGATATATATATATATAATTTTAATCAGTTCTTTGAGAACTTCATGAATGCAAATAATGTGTTTTGGTAATATTCACACCCATTCCCCCACCTAACTCCTACCAGATCTACCCCCAGACCCCCTTCCATTTTATGTCTTCCTTCTATAACCTGCTGAGTCTGTTTTTATTGTTTTAATAAACAAATACCACGTATCCTTTGTTAGCACTATGACTAAGCATCTAATGTGTCAATGGCCTGTAAATGTTTATAAATGTCTGTTTCTTATTATTTGTTTTAAGTATAGAAGGTGCTGTTGCTCTGTGTGTATTGATACACGTTGCCACTTTTACGTATTTACTAATTCCAGCAGTTTCTTTTCCTATTTTTGGCCAGTTCCTTGGGAATTTCTCTGTCAGTGACATTCATCTCCCCCCTCCCCCACCCTCTCCTCCCCTTACCCTCTCCTCCCCTTACGCATCTGACTGTGTCTTTTTTCAAAGAAAAAACCCATCAGGTCCAACCTGTTCTGTCCATGTTCTCTTGGGTGTGGGGCCATCCCCTGGAATAGGGTGACCCAGGGACTAATCTCTTAAACAAAACTCCTTCTCCCTGTCCCTGTCCCTGTCCCTGTCCCAGTCCCTGTCCCTGTCCCTGTCCCTGTCCCTCTACCTCTACCTCTCCCTCTCCCTCTCCCTCTCCCTCTCCCTCTCCCTCTCCCCNCCCTCCCCTCTCCTCCCCCTTCTCCTCCCCTCCTCCTCCCCTCCCTCTCCCCCTCCCCCCCCTCTCTCTCAACAGTTAGTTGCCATGTTTTAAGCTATGACTGGAACTTCCTGTCCTCTCCATGCTTCCATGCGAAGGCTCTGTCTGGCTTGAGCTTCCGATGACCTTATGCAAGCTTACCTGAGTTTATATATTTGGAAAACACAGAGATCATTGTGGGAGAGGAGGCAGAGAGATGTGGGAAGCAGTGGTGGCTGACTTCAGTTCTAGTAGCTTTTGTCCTTGGATTTTGTGAGCTGGTCTACACAGACTAGAAGAAAAGTGTTAACTCACTTTCCCTGGATATGTCATGCCTTACTCCCCACACCTTATTAAACAGAACCTTTCAGCACAATGTTTGGGACATCTTGGACTTGCCCTGAGTCTTGAAGCAAGGCAATGCATTATTTATATTTTTGTTTTCATAATTGGTCTTGACAAGATGAAGTTGTTTCCAAGTTACTAAGAGTATTTTATTATGACTCAAAGTTGGATTTTTATCAAGTAGGTTTCCTATTGAATGAAGTTTTGATTTTCAGTTGTTTACTATGATGGAGTTGATTGACTCCCGAATATTAAAGCAACTTTGCCTTGCTAGGAGGATAAAGCTGTTTGTCACAGTTAGAATGAGATGGACTAAAATCCCTAAAATTCTGGTAACCGGATTTGCACTTCTGTTCATGAGGCAAGTTGTTCTCTGCTGTTCGCTGTGATGTCTTTATTGGACTCGAGAGCGAGCGGGGCAGTGCTGCCTGCCTGGATGGGGAGAGCCTTCCTCTCTGCTGTCTGGAAACCATGTAGCATGGAGTCCACTTCTGTTAGATGGAGTGCACTTCAACCCTGAATCCACCTGGGTCTGAAATTCTTCTTTCACAAGGCTTTTACTTGCAAATTAAATTTCGCTGACAGGTATAGGCAACACAGACATGAAGTTTATTGATTTCTTGTTGCTGAACTTGCCAGATTACCTCATTTCATCTGAGTTGTTGAACCTATCAACAAGTGTCCTCAACAAACGCTTGCTTGTGAGAACAGCTGGGTGTTTGCTGGTATTCTTTTCTTCCTCACAGCGATGATGCCTGTCTTTCTTTCTTGGACCAGGTGGGTGGGCTTCTTAAGTTTTAAATGATGTAAAAGAAGACAACCATAATTGCTGCTTTGATTTTTCTTTTGTCAAGTCTCTTCTCGTTCATCGATTTATACTTTATGTTGTTGTTGTTGTTGTTGCTGTTTTGTTTTGTTTTTCCAAGACAGAGAGTCCCGGGACTCTCTGTGTAGCCCTGACTGTTCTGTAAGTCACTATGTAGACTAGGCTGTCCTTGAACTCAGAGATCCTCCTGCTTCCTCCTCCTCCTCCCTCCAAGTGCTGGGGTTAAAGGCATGTGCCATTACTGCCTGGCAGTTTATAGTTTATATTATTTTCTTCATCTTCTTTGGACTCAATTTGTCCTTTTCCTAGTACCTAAACTTGCAAGCTCAGGCTGTTGTCCTGAGACCTCTCTTTTTGAGCTTGCTGTAGTCTGGATGTGGTTTGTTTCTAGCTCGTCTGCTAGAAACCTTGCCTTGGTGCTGTGGTGCTGAGGGGCCATGGACGGTGGCAGAGGTGGAGCACAAGCTAGGTAAGTCGCTGGTGCAGCACCTTTGGAAGGATTGATGGGATTCTCCCAAGACCCTGGGAGGCCCCATGAGAGCAAGTTGTTATGAATGCCAAGTCTGTCTCCTGAATCTCTGCCCAACCCCCACCCTGTACCTGAGGAATGTCTGTAATCCTTGGAAATTACAGGTTCAACTTCCTGGAATGCCTCTCCATGCAAATGAGGTACCCCGCGCACCTAATGCTTCAGGCAGTGAAACTTCATACTAAGAAGAACCCCTCCCACTTTCCAAGGTGTCTGTAGTCCTTGTACACCCCAATAAACAAGCTATTTTGTTGACTACAGTCTAAGAGAGCTGTTTTCTAAAACAGCTGTAACACCGAAGAGCCGTGTGTAACACCGAAGAGCCGTGTGTAACACTGAAGAGCGTGTGTAGCATGGAGGAGACCTCCTCTCCCCAGGAGTCACGGCCTGGACCAGGGTCCTGCTGACCCAGTCACTCTGGACTTCACTTCATCCTTCCCTCACAGGCCCAGTGTGCATCTGACCCGGACACACCAGGGGAAGAGGAGAAAAATAGAGCCACAATTTATATCCTATCCTCTGTGTATATATATTTCTCTGTTCAATGGGTTGAATATTTGTTATAACTTTTATTTTCCTCAGCGGCTACTTGTCTACATGTCACTTCATGAGTTCTCGGTCAGCTTTTGCAGAATTTCCCAGCATTCCTAACACTCTAGCCGCCGCCGCCGGAGATGTCTCCCTTTAGTTGATTCCCAGGCGGTCCCTTAGAAACCCCACGGTGCTGGCAGACTTCTGGTCTGTAATCTATTAAAGAAACTTACTATATATGAAGCATTTTTTTCTTCTTTAAAGATTTATGTATTTTTATTATATATACACACACACACACATATATGTGTACACACACACACACATACACACATATGAGTGTTGTGCCTGAATGTATGCATGTATACCATGTGTGTGCCTGGTGCCCTAAGAAGCCAGAAGAGGATGTTGGATCCCCTGGACTTAGAGTTACAGACAATTATGAGTGCTATATGGGTGCTGGGATCTGAGCCTGGCTCCTGGAAGAGCAGACAGTGCCCCTAACCCCTGAGCCACCCCTCCGGCCCTATTGTAAGCATACTTGTGCATTAACTCGCATTGCTGTCCTGGAGTTCTTTGTTCATTTATATAGATCCAGATTTCTCCATTCAGTGTTGTTATTTCTTCTGCCTGAGGGCTTCATTTAGCATTTGTTTTAAGGCAAGACTTTTAAAAATGAATATGTATAGTCATTAAATCAAGTACTGTGTCAACTCATGGAGCCACTGCTCCTTCGGATCCCAAGACAGCAAGCCAGGGCATGGCCAGACTTGCCTCTATTTTCCTCCCTAGAAACCACCGTCATGAAGGACAATGCCATTGTTTCCTGTGCTTCTAGGCTGTGGTGCTAGGATGAGGCACTGAGTGTGCCCCTCGCCACTCTGTCCCAGCTGGAAGCAGAGCCTGTGCCACACTGTATCCATGTGGAATGCTACTTACTGCTTTTCAAATCTTAAAATCATTCAAGTGACAAACCGTCGAAGACTTGACTGTATCACAAAGTTAGGTTCCATTAGCCACATAAACCCTTCCCCAAGTTGCTATGGTCATGACATTTCATCATATGAATAATCATGCTAACTAAGAAAGAGGACTTATGTGACACATGTTCAATATCCACACCTCTTTTCATTGTGTTCCTGTGCACCTCCAAGCATGTGTTTATATACTTATGTGCGTGTATGTGAGCACTGTATACTTGTGTATATTTGACTGTACGCATGAAGTATACTTGTGTATACTGTGTGCCTCTGGGTACATACTAATTCCATCCTTAGCTTGGTTTAGAAGCTCCCTAGTAAGCATGCTATGCCTAGAAGAATCACCAGGTTCCTTCTAGTGTAGACAAGGGCGTGTAAAGGGGAGATGGAGAGGAGGGAGGGGAGACATTACCGCATCAGTCAGAGCTCTCAGAAGGGTTTGCTGAGTGCATGGATGCATGTGGATGGAGATTGGAAAGGTGATGGGAAGCTCCACCTCCAGGGCTCCACCTCCCAAGTCCCAGTGACAGCCAGGGCTCAAGAGGGGTTTAGGAATAGATAGGATAGTACCTGCAGGGACCCAGAGTATGCAGCTGGGGACAGTTATGGGAAGTAGAACCTGGCTAGATGCAGGATCAAGGCTCCTGAGGAAGTGCCGACCCCTGCAGAATGGCTGGCTCCCTGCAAGGCCACCTGACCACTCAGTCTTCCATTAAGCATGCTATGCTTCCCTCCTTCAGTCACACTCATTCTTGACCATGAGCTCCTTGTCCATTTGTTCACTCGCTCATGACCCCTCCCACCAACTGTGCATGATAAGGGGACGCTGTTTCTGTAGAGGTGCCTGCCAGGCACCACGCCAGCCACATGCGGTTCCATTTCCTAATCACAACCCTAGATGCAGATATGATCACTCTCCACTTTTACAAATGTGGAAACCGAGTTCAGTGGGTGCCTGCTCTGTCTGCTTCTCCCGAGTCTTCTCTTGGTACCGAGCACTGGATGAAGGAGCAGGGCCCAAGGTCCTGCTGTTGTTCCAGCGTGGCAAGTGTTAGGATGTACAAGAATCATGCAGCCAGAGCTCCTGCAAGCCTTAGAGCCAGCGCCTTTCCAGATGGGTTAGCCAGCAGCTAGTGGACAGAATCAGGCTTACATGACCTTGAGTTGGAGTGGCCTGCCCTTGGGGGTGGTATGCTGCCCCGAGGTGTCTCTGGACCCAGTGGAAGAGCATCCAGGCAGGAACTTGGAGGCCAAAAGGAACCCACGAGGAGTCTGGCGAATTGGACTGAGGACAGATGCTGTTCCTTCCACATACCTAAATCCTGGGGCTGCCCAGTGCCTGCAGTGCACCCGACTGTACAGAGATGTCCCAGGTGCCAGGCCAGGAGAGGGTTAAGGCTGTGCCAAACAAGTCTAATTTACATGCAAGGCTTCTCTATCCAGTACGCCTCACAACCCAAGGCTTGTGCAAGCCAATCAATATTTTATGAAGACATTTCCTTCCTTCCCATACGGAGAGGCAGGTGTGCCAGGCTTCCTCTGTGGAAGGAAGAGAAAGGGCCTAGTTTTGCATGCCTTTGGGGCCTCTCTGTTGCTTTCTCTGAGTTAGCCCCTCCTATATTGTAGGAGGCCCTGGGCTCATCCAATTCTCGGTTTATTTTTTTCTCTCTTTACTGCTGGATCTTAGTTGACTCTGTGGCATATCCTTTGCTAAGTGACACAGTGTCTCAGGAGCCAGCAGAGGCATCAACCCTCTGTAGGAAGGTCAAAGGTCCTACCCTATCAATCCCAGGGTGCACTGTGTCCTAGAAGAGGCCAAAGTGCCTGTACTTTGATGGTTCTTCTTTGGGCCCTCAGGAGATTGGAGAATCATGAGGAGATGAGGTACCCCAAGGAGATGAGGGGTCCTGAGGAGATGAGCTACCCCAAAGAGCTAAGGTACCCTGGAGAAGTGACGCATGGTGTATCTGCTCCTTCCCTCCAGAGGATTTTCTTGGGTCAATGTCTAGGTCTGTGCCAGATTTGGGTCAGAATACCTGGTTCTTTTTAGAGAAGCCCTGAGACAAGTTAGGGGCTGGATCTCAGTTTCCTCAGCTCAGACTTGCTCATTTAGAACAGACCTTTCTCAAGAACTGACCAGGCTCCTGGAGAACTGCATCAGCTCTGTGTTGTGGGTTCAGACTGGCAAGGATTAATGAGCAGCCCTTTGCCCCAGGCCTGAGGATGCTCAACCCCACCCCCATTGCCTGGCAGGAAGTCAATGCCAGGGTCTTACCTCAGGTGAGAGCTCGCACTGCAGTCAGGCAAATAATTGCATCAAGCCAGCGATTGGGATCCTGGCCCCTCTCTGACTGCGGCTCTCCTCATGCTGACCTCAGCAGAAGGGGGGTTCTTGGGGATTTGTTTCACCCCTGGCCCCACAGGTTGTGTGTGATTCCTGAGTAGTAATAACTCAAACTCTCTTACCCATGCAATGGTGTGTGAGCAGCCCTCACCAAGACTCAGTGTCCGGTCCTTTCCAGGTCCTTTATGTCCTCTTGGGGTGCAGCAGGAGACAGGGAGGGAAGGCTCTCATCTTTCATTCTCCTGTTGCCCATCTCATTCATTTGTTCATTCATTCATTCATTCATTTGTTCATCCATCCCTTCCTTCATTCATTCATTTGTTCATTCATTTGTCCATCCATTTGTTCATTCATTCATTCATTTGTTCATTCATTCATTCCACAGACATTCTCAATGCTTCCAGAATGTGGAATTGGCCCTATGTGTGTCCTGGACAGAGACAGACATGTCCTGTGCCTGCTCTTGGAGACAGGATCCAAGAGTCTATTTCCCTGACACAGTTAGAAGGCATGTGGTATCTTGGAACCCTGGACATGCCTGACCCCCAGAATGTCCATAATCTTGCCTGACCTTTCAAACTTTGCATCAAGCTGTACCAAGTGCGGGGTGTGTAAGTAGGTCCCAGGAGGCCCCATGGAGGCTGGCTATGCTCCAGGCCCTGCGACAGCCTGGCTTCCCTGTGGTTAGTGAGGTTGAGGAGAAGCTGAGCACTTGGGAAGGAGAGACACCTCTCAGAGTCTGCAGGGTGAAAGCTCAGCTTCCAGCCCGGGTCTCACGCAGCAGCTCTTGCGTTTGGATGGGACTTCGCATCAGTCTGCTGCTGCTGTAACAAAATGCCCAAGGCGGGGCACTTTGTGAAGAAGAGAGATTAGTTCTGAGCTCTGGAGGTTCAGAGGCATAAGGTTGTCATCATCTCAAACTCTGATGGGCACCTTGTGGCAGGGATGGCAGGGACGCTGTGTGTGCGAGGGGGAGACATCTCATGATGAGACAGAGCGAGCCAGGAAGAGGTTGGGAGGAAGGGAGAGGGGAAGGCAGAACACACTTGCTTTTAAGCAGTCCTTTCTCAAGAACTCCAAAGGCCCCAGGAGAACGGCACTGTACCCTTCCAAGGGAGCTTTGATCTCAAATACTTTCACTTAGAGGTTCTATTCTTTTCCCACTTCCCATATGGGGACCATGCTCCCAGTATGTGGATGTTGGGGGGTAAACCATACCCAAGCCACAGCAGGCCAGCCTGGCCCCTGGAAAGAGCATGCTGGGTGTGGAGGGGAGAGGAGAGCTCCAGGGTCATGGCTCCAGCCTGTCAGGGAAAAGCAAAGGACAATAGAGCCCACTCTACATTGTGTTAAACTACCATTTCTCGTGGAGACAAGCACGCAGGGATGAAGAAAGCTTCCTGAGAGTACCAGCCTTTGTGGAGAGCAGAAAGGCTCCATTTGCGGCCTGAGTGGATTCCTAGGGTATTGATGGCTCCGGGCTACGCTTCGTAGGATGGGCTTTAGCAAATGGTTCCTCGTTTTCATGTGAAGCAAGCTGTTGATAATGTGTCCCGTTTTCTGTAATTAAAACCTGAATGGCAGGTCCTTGGGCACTCAGTATGGCAGGAGCTGAAGTGCTGGGCTGGGCCATGTGCAGTAGCCAGCCTCCTAGCTGGAGTCTGGAGTCTCCATGGTAGACAGCGAATACAGCTAGACACTGCCATTCTGCTACCTGACTACCACATACTGGCCCACGCAGATGTCAGTGAATGCCAGGCCTCTGTGTGGGTGCTGCTCCTGCATACAGCCCCTATTGCCTGGCCCGCCCGCCCTGTTCATGGTCATCCCTCACATCACGGAGGCCCTGGACTCTCTTGCCCACCTGTCCAGCAGCTATCCTCACGGCTGCCTGGTCCGTGCCGGCTGCCTGGGCTCTTCACCCAGGCAGGGTTGGGCTGTCTCCCTGTTGGTGTGGGTTGCCGGACTCAGCACTTCTTCCAGACAGTGAGGAAACAGTCCTTCTGGGCAAATGAAGAAAAGTATGGGGCTTGGGGGAGGGGAAGCCCAGCCCCATCATGGATTTTTGAGTGTTACAGGTGACATCTCTCCTGGTATGGATACCTCAGTTTCCCTATCTGTCACTGACCCCTTGTGTCATTGGATAGGGATGGACCAGTGAAAAGTCTAAACAACGCTGTCTGGAGTCCCATCATCCACTTTTCATGGTTACCTTGCTGACATCCTGGGGACACCATGGCTAAGCTGGAAGTCAGGGTGCTTTGAGCAATGCCAGTGCATTCTGTCTGGGAGAGGGAGGAGCCAGGTCAAGGGACATGTGTCTCCTTCTGAAGGGACAATCGTCTTTGATGTTCCACAGTCTGTAGAAACATTTCACAGAGCTGACCTTCAAACAGGACCCCTTACTCAGCATCCACATCCGAGTCCCCCTGTCCACAGAAATGCTGTCCCACGGGAGATGGTGCTCTATTCTCAAAGGCTTCGTTTTAATTTAATAGAGATAGCTCCACCTGCAATGAACCTATTTCCCAGTAAGGTCACATTCTGAGGGCATCGTTTTGGGTTTTTAGGGGGATAATACTGAGCCCTGAACATTTGTAGATGAGGTAAGGGCTAAGCTTCAGGCTAAGTCCTCCCTACCCCTGTCCCCCGGCCTGGTTAGGCTAATCGCAGCTTTCCTGCACTAGGGACTCTCTGCTCTGTCCCCTCAGCTGTGGGAGCTCTTGTCTCCTCATTAGGCACAGAGTCGGTCTATTATGCCGATGTTTTGGCTGGCCAGACAGACAGGCTGGTATCACCTCCCCAGTCATGGCTGCATAATAAGGTGTTCTGTAATGAAAGGCTCCATGGTGTTGCTTGTGTACAGGGCTGCAGTGACGTTAAGAGAACCCACGTGTGACAATGGTCCTCACCCACGCAGGCAGGTGAGTGTGGCCATCAGCCACTGAAGGGTCCTGGGTTAGAGAGAGGGGCACACAGGGGCTACTGGGCAGCTGATGGTAACCTTTGTCCCAAGACTGGCCAGTTGAATGACGGGAGAGGTCACACCCCTGAGACCCAGGAAATTTGTTTGAAAAATTAAGTTACAGGTTAGTGTGGGAGGTAGCCTGCAGGACGGCAGCTCCTAACTGATGACCTCTCTGTGTACCTTCGACGACAGATGAACAGGTGGCCCTGCCTCTGCCCTCTGATGCGCTGCTACAACACTCTAGCTCTGTGTGCTGAGGGCCTTCAGGGCCGCTGAGACCACCAAATCACTGAAGTTAGTTACACAGAGGCAAAGCTCACAGAAGCCTACAAGTCCCGTGGCAGCCACAAGTGAAGCTGTGTCCCTCTCCTACCCTTCACTCTCCAAACCAGGCAGTGGCAGACCCTGGATAAAGTACAAATTATTCCTCAGAAGGGAATATCCCAGTCCACATTCCCGTGTGTCAGTCCACCAGAAACTGCCACACACATACAGTCTCCCACACAGCTCCACAGCCCTCACCAGACGAGGGTCAGGGCTCGTGTGTGCTCTCAGACACCTCGCTAAGGTACGATCTCCACAGGCCCCGTGTCCCCAATCCTTTCCTATGCCTCAACCCCTACCTCCATACTCTGCTCCCCACACTCCCAGCCCCAGCTCTTAGCTGTTCCCTCTGAACGCAGGAACCATTCAAATGGATCCTTTATGAACTCTGCTGGGCAGAGCAAAGGCTCTGAGCCCAAGACAGCAAAGGCCTCCCACATCTCCACTGGAGATATCCTGAGCCCTACTCTTCCCAAGAGTGAGGCCGTGCCAGGACCCCAGGCTCTGCTCCAGGCTAACGACACTGGTCCCAGTGGTACGGAGAGTCAGCTCTGAGCCTTGACTTCAGGTGCAGGTTGAGCTTTTCCCAGACTTGTGCCTGCCTTCCAGGATTAGCAGGCTGCCTGGAGATGAGCCCAGACAGTAGGAGCTCAGTCAGCCATACCATGTTGTAACTGTGGTGTGAAGCTTGGTCTCCACCTGACCTGTGATCCCTACAATCTGTGAGATGCTTTGGAAATGAGGCTGCGCCTTCTCCCCTGAGTCACATTTGGGGACTACTTGGCTCAGCTGGGGTTTGCTAAGAGCCACATGGCTGGCTGACAACTCTGTGGGACAGGGGAAGTGCCTGAGAAGTGGCCGGGGTGCTCACGGTCTGGGCCTGTGCTAGGCTCTCTGAGGAGTAGCTCTAGTCGGGGGTGGGGGTTGGGGTCCTGCTCCAGAGGAAAATGTCCTGGCTGCACGATCCAGGACTCTCAGAAAAGCAGGACAGAGCTACTCCCATGGGGGATCGGCTGAGATGGCCAGGTGCACTTTGTGACTGTGTGGCAAGAACTCATTAGCAGCTATGGAGGAGCGGGAGCCCACAGGCTGCACCCTCTGCTCAGCATCACCACCCACCACACAAGCTTCTGGGGACTCGTCAGACCCAGAGAGTCCTCTAGGCAGAAGCTCTTGCTGCTCCTAAGACTCGGCAGAGGTCGAAAAGCGGCTTCTTCAGGACTTGTGCTGTTTGGGGCTGCCACTCTCCTGGGGACTTGGATTCACCTGGCCTACGATCCTCAGAAGGCTGTCCCTCAGTGTGGCAATCTGAGGGAGACAAGATACCCACCTGTTCGTTCAGCCCACTGAGCTCAAGTCCTTGCCCTGAAAGGGAAAGCCTGGGCTACTTGGGAGACAAGATACCCACCTGTTCGTTCAGCCCACTGAGCTCAAGTCCTTGCCCTGAAAGGGAAAGCCTGGGCTACTTGCCACACTCCACTGTTCTAAGAACAGCAAGACAGCAGCTGCCCTGCCCTCCAGGAGAAGATGGGAACTCCACAGACCTGTTCTTTCTTCCAAAGGCCAACATTGCCCAAGCCCAGACACCTCCTTGCTGGAACTCACGTCTGAGGCACACACTCACAAATCCAGCATGAAGGGACTGCAGGGTCTGCACCACACAGCAGAGCAGAGGGCTCACAGTACCCAGGGCTTAGGGATCCCACAAGCAGGTAGGCAGGAGCCAGCGAGGAGTAAAAGGGACATCTGGGCCAGTAACACCTGACTCCACCTGGGTGGAGTCACCCAAGGGTGCTAATGTGGAAACTGCTGCTCAGATGGAGATCCTGTAACTTGATGTAGACATGTCACCTGGCCGCTAGACACTGTGCTAATGATGTGTGGCCAGGATGAGAGGGAGGTGTTAGTAGTCACTCTTCTTGTTGTGACCAAATACTTGACAAAAAGCAAGTTATAGGAGAACATGTGCGTCTGGGCTCACATTTTGCAGTTATGATCTTTTGTTTTGTTTTGTTTTGTTTTGTTTTGTTTTGTTTTTTTGTTTTTGTTTTTCGAGACAGAGTTTCTCTGTGTAGCCCTGGCTGTCCTGGAACTCACTCTGTAGACCAGGCTGGCCTTGAACTCAGAAATCCGCCTGCCTCTGCCTCTCGAGTGCTGGGATTAAAGGCGTGCGCCACCACGCCCAGCCCCAGTTATGATCTTTTATGGGGATGGCATGGGTCATTCATGATAGGGAGGTGTGGAGACAGGAGCATGAGGTGGTGTCACTGTGTCTGCAGAGAGATGAATGCTGGTGCCAGTCTGCATTCTCCTTTCCCATGCTTCCATCCAGAGGCCTAGTGCTTCCAACACCCAGTGTAGGTATCCTTTTGGAGACCTCTTTGTGTGCACACCTAGGAAGGTGTCTCCTGCATGACTCCAAACTGATCAACTTGATGGTGGAGGTAACCTCTGCAGACACTTGCCTCTGAGGGCTACCTCCCCTCTCCCCCACCACCACCCAGGTCTAACAGCACCCCCCAGTGGAAGGTTGCTCTGCAAACCCTTGACCAGGAGCTGCAATTGTGATCAAAGCAAGGCTGAGAATGTCACACCAAGAAGTGTCTAAAAGGATGTGATCACCAAATGTCACCTAGACTGGGTCCTGGAGCAGAAAATAGGCGTTAGGGGAAACTAGAAAATCCGAATGAACCATGGACTTCATTAATGATGTGCAAATGTACATCCGAGATGCCAACATAAGAAGTGGGGTGGATAATGGGAGGGGTGTCATGAACTTGCCTAGAACTTTTGTAGAGACCTCCAACTGTCTAAAGGACTACCTTAAAGTGTTCACCTGGCAGAGAGCAGACCCGGGGTGATGTTGGTTAGCTGACCGCTAGGGAAGAGGGATGGCTGTACCATACCAGCTGCTTTTATGGGCATTTGAAATTTGCATATAAACATGGGTTTGGTGCTCATAGGCAGAAGCCAAGGAGACAATGCTTGAGGATCTGTCTGCCAGGCTTGCAACCGCACCCAAGGCCTTGTTGAGACAGGTAGTGTGAATCCACCCAGCACACCTTGGCTTCCGTCCCCTGACCCTGGAGTGGTTCCCAGCCTACAGATGGTACTGCCAGAGCTTGGCTAAAGGGCGGGGCTGCACAGTCACATGAGGTGATTCTGAGGCCGCTGCAGGGTTGGGGTGAGCTGTCCCATATGATGGCTGTGTCAGGGTCGGGGGAGAGCCATCCCATACGATGGCTCTGTCAGGCTTCCTCTCGGGCTTGCTTGTTTTTTTTGTTTTTTTTTTTTTTTAATTTTTTAGATTTATTTATTTAATGTCCGAGTCCACTGTAGCTGTCTTCAGACACATCAGAAGTGGGTATCGGATCCCATCACAGATGGTTGTAAGCCACCATGTGGTTGCTGGGAATTAAACTCAGGACCTCTGGAAGAGCAGTCAGTGCTCTTAACGGTTGAGCCACGCCTCCAGCCCCCTCTTGGATTTTCTAAATGACCACTTCATGCAGAGTCTGGAGCTCTGGGTGGGAGGGAAGGAGGCCACCCATTTATTCACTCATGGTCCAAGCCTGTTCTTGACTTCAAGAAGATGAAGGGGCCTTAAGAATGTAGGAAGAAGGAAGGAGGACTCCTCAGGGCCCAGTGAGCTATTGCCTATACTATCTTTTCTAACCCAACAGGCAGCTTCATGGCACAGTTACTTTAGGATATAGAAGTGAGGGGTTGGAGAGGGGGAAGCCTCTGGTCCCTTTACTTTCACTCAGACCCATGGAGGACCTCCTATAAGAGGAGGGCTTTGGGGTGGGTGTTAAGGAAGAGAGCCCCCATGGGAGCATTCAGGGCCACGAGGAACTGAATCCATGGTCACAGCCTGAAGAAGGCACCTCATGACCTGCAGGTAGATGGTGATTGGGATGCTCAGTTACTTGAATGATTCAGTGGTGTGGCCCTGGAGCGACAGACTTGGAGGGGCTTTGTGTGCCCCCGGAAGCCTCAGGGACCTGACTTGACTACAACATGTATGTCCGTGGAAAGACCACTGAGTTCCTTCTTGGAGCCAAGCTGACAACCTCACACGTGCTCCGTGACTCTCAACTTCACATTGAGCGGTGTGGCCCTGCCTTCCTCATTTCGAAGCTGGGGAAACTGAGGCATGGGTAGCTAAGTAGAGGAGAGAGAATGGAGCGGAAGTGAGGCTCTTGGAAGGGCTTTGCCCCGACAGGTCTTGGCTGGTCTTCATGCATCCCATGGAGGCAGAGGAGCTGAGATCTGAGATGCTGAGTGGTGGGCTTGTCCCCAGACAAGGTTGCTGTCTCCAAAATGTAGGAGAAATAGGCAGAGACTTGGGCACACCGGATCAGATGTCCTGAGTATCCAGGGAGAGGAATCATGACAGCCGAACAACCTCAAGGGATTGAATTCTGCCAACATCTGCATCCCTGAGAGGAATTCTCCTGAGGCCCAGCTGAGATTGGAAGGTGGACATCACGTGTGAAATACTGGGCCAAACACTCAGTCTTGGCTGACCTGAAAAGCCAAGATGGATGCTGTTTAGACTGTCGGCTCATGGCCTCTTGTTATACATACAGTCATCGGAAATTAGTGTTCACCTGTGTCCCCTCCACACCCACTGTGCACCTCCTACCAATGACAAATGTGATCATATAGGTATGTGCACATGTAAGGCACAGCTGTGCGTGTACACACACACATGCATCCTAGAATTTAATACATGTGTGTATATGCACAGATGTACACACACACACACACACACACACACACACACACACACCACAGAGGACTGGCACCTGTATACAGAAACCCCTGCACCAATTTTGAGGCCTGCAGAGCTGCAAACATACAGGATTACATAGAAATATGCCACGCAGGCAAAACATGTGGGAGCAAAGGCTCAGGAAGGCTCTAGGATCCCAGATTTGCAGAAAGCTTTACCTTCACTCTGCAGTCGAGGTCACGGGTCCCCGGTGCTAGGTGCCACTAGAGCTGAGCCTCTGAGGCTCAGAGCAGGGGTCAGGGCTGGTCCCCTTCCAAACCTGCATCCTTAACCCATTCTGGGTCCATGCAGAATTCAACTGTGTGAGCTGTGTAGCTTGTGTGGTGGGGGGTTGGTGTCCCTGTGTCCCCGTAGAGTCCAGTTGCTCACGTGACCATGTGAGGGCTGACTTTGAGAACAAAGACCCTGAACCCAAGGGAGCGCCACATGCACACGTGGCTACCCATGCCCACTATCTGCTGAGCAGTCCACTTTTGAGACTGTAAAGTCCTGTGTGCTTGAGTCTTAGAAACGGCCTAGGGAGGCAGATACTGAGAAAGGTCTCCGGATGACCCTCGGAAGGGAGGGGGCTCTGGCATGTCAGGATGGTCGATCGAGCAGGACAAGGGAAGGAGGGGACCTCGCAAAGGGAGGGAGTTGAGGTCCATAGAGGGCATAGTTGCTTACCAATGGGCATGAGCAGTCCCCACAAGGGGCGGTCTCCTGCATGCCTTGCTCCAGTGAGGAGGAAAATGAGAACAGGCACCTCCCTCCATCCCTCCGTCCCTCCATCCCTCTCTCCCTCCCTTTCTCCCTCCAGCTTCTGGGGTGGGTGTGGGGGTACGGTGAGCAAAGAGAGAAACTTTCTTTCTGTCCCCATCTGTGGGTAAGAGAGGGTTAACCCACCCCAAACTCACATGCCCTTTAATCTCCTGCCTGAAAGCTCTTAAATATTTAAGCAGTGCTTTCTGGGCTGTGTTCTGATGCTCCCGGGTGGGCGAGGTTGAGACAGACAGAAGGCAAGTGGCCCTGTGGCCAGCCGTGCCTGTCTGCCCAGTCTCATCATGTCCAGCTGTCCCAAAGCCCACTGTAGTCCTGGAGCTTTCTAGACACCAGCTGCCTGCCCCCTCTGCCCAGAGCTGCTTTAGCCTCCAGCCGTGCTGCCCCATGTGAGCCTCTGCCTGTGGTCACAGATGCTTTTCTGCTCCTGAGGCAAGCCCAGGTACACTAGGCTCCTCCCTCTTTCTCTGCTTTGCCCCTCCCTAGGGTCTCTCCAGTGGCTCTGGCCTCCCTGGATCCCCTCCCAGAAGACCTTCCTTGAAGCCTTGGCTTACCTGTCCTGACCTAGGTGGCTGGGCTCAAACCTGCCTTACTAACAGGGACCATCCTCAAATTTCCTATGTGAACTTGAGATGGGCGATCCGTCTGTCCTGGATGTTTGGCAGTAGAGCCAGGATAGGTCCCGGCATGAAGAGCAATTTGTAAATCCAACTTTGCGATTTGGATTCAGTAAGGGAGAAGGTGGTCCCAATGTCAGCCAGGGCCAGGGACAAGTGGCCTGTGGCTTTACCAAGAATTCTTAAGAGATAGTAGGTGGAGAATAGCTGTGAAGAGCAGACAGGCATTTATGCAGCAGGACAGGAACCCGACAGCCTCTTCAGGAAGATGGGGGGGGGGGAGTGGCACAGGGGCCCCAGATCTGCAGTTTGAGTGCTCAGGTGAGAGGCCCTGGGGTAAGGGATGCTTTGTCGGACCATGGACAGGATAGATTCTTGCTTTAAGGGCAGAGAGAGAGAGAGAGAGAGAGAGAGAGAGAGAGAGAGAGAGAGAGAGAAGATACCTCCCCACCAGGGACTCAGAAGACATCTGTGGTTGTGGCTCTCCAGCCATGCTCTACCAGGGACAATGCTTGACCTACGCTCTCTGGCTCTCCAGCCATGCTCTACCAGGGACCATGCTTGACCTACACTCAGACACTGCCTCCCCTCCAGCTTGCTGCTACCCATAGTACCTGCCTCACCTGGCCTCACAGAGCAGGACTGGGGGAAGGCAGCAGACAGTGCTTTGCTGAGGGCTCTGAGGAAGCAGGGTTTTGATTGGGTATCTAACCGGGGTCCTTTCTGCCTCTTGCTTCTCTTAGCCATCACCCCGTGGCTGCAGGCTTTGGCTTGGTAGATGAGCATTATCAGGTGTGCCTGAGGAGAACAAAATGGTTTCTCAATGGACAGGTCATCACTGCAGAAATATTCTAGGTCACCAGCCATCAATGTAGGCAAAGGTTGAAGTTCTCCAGAGCTGTACAGAACCAAGGCTCTGAGAGAGGAGGCTTCTTAATTCCACTGCCAGCTGGGAACTATGCACAGTGTCACTTGACAAAGGACACACTGCTGATTGAAGGGTTCTCAGTCAGAGAGGGGTAGTATTTGTCCAGGAATACAGAAGAGTAGATGCCACCATGCTGGGATGCTTTCCAAGGAGCAGCAGAGTCCTGAGTCAGAGGGGACATTGCTCTCAAAGCTGGCTCTTGGTCACATGCACAGCTCCAGGGGTTCTGTGTGAAAAACTGAAGAATAAAAGTGAAGTGTAGTTTGGCCTTGTTCAGGGATGGCCTATGTCGTGACATCATGACACATGATGTCACCATGTCTCTTTGAGCAGCCTTGTGGGCCCTGGGCTCGAGTGGCCGCTGCTTGTGCTGACGGGGGCGGGGGAGGGGGCATTGTGTAAGCACAGAGGACACTTTACAGCTGGGTAGGTCTAAACATTGGGTAGACCTACAGAGGCAGAGCCTCCCATCCTAATTCTGGGTTTTTCTTCCAGTCAGTTGACCCAGCTCCACACTTTGGTCCAGCATCCACGCTTGGCACACCAGGAATGGGGATGCTGAGAACAATCTGTTGTTTGGGGACCTTTGCTACCTATCATATCCTCACAGTTACCTTGCTAAGCCCAGATTTGGGCTCTAATGGCCACCACATGCCTTTCCCAGCAGGAAGCCATGAGTCCCTCCAGGCTACTGAACCCGATCCACTCACTCAATAACATTTTATGGAGTCTTAGTCTGGTCCTCGAGCAGGACCTGGAAGGTCACTGTGGGTCCTTTACCCTCCCCCCAACCGTGGGAGAGAAAGTCCTCTGTTCCTCCTCCTGTGAGGCAGCTCCGCTTCAGCAGTCCGATCTGCTCTCCTGCTCTCCTGGGAGCCTGGCAATTAGGCACTTGTCCTGGGCTGAGGAACACCTTGACAGAGCTGCCCTGCCATTGCTGAGGGAGGGGGGTGCCTAGTGCTTGCTTGATGCTTTCCGGGGGGCAGACTGTTCTCTCACCAGGGCCCTCTTCTCAATGAGCCCAGGAAGAGGACAACTGCACACCCCACGGTCTGAAAACAGCCACATCTGGGGCACACAGCTTAATCATCTAATTTGGGACCACAGGGAAAGAGAACTTTGAGACTGAGTCTAGCGCCTGAGTCTCTGGCAACTCCACTTCCATCAGGGAGATGAGAGAGGGACTGGCAGGTAGCCAGCCACCAGGTGTCTAGGCTCAGCTCCAATTGGGCAACAGGGCAGGTCGGTGTCTAAGAGGTAAATGTCAGGTCACAGGGGGTAGGTGAGTTTGGGAGATGATGTGCACTGTGGTCCTGACCACACAGAGAGGTGATCTGTCACACTTTCAGCTACTCCAGAGTAGTGTAAGTCTCTGCCATGTATGTCTGGGGTCTAGGGAGTACCACTGCTCTATGGGGAGGTGCCTCAGTGCCCAGCACCTGGGGACATGTTTGGGAATCTTCTGGGATTTGTGTGCTCTGGAGCCCTGGCCTGGCTAACAGGTGGTGTGACGGTGCAGCCTTTGAGAAACAGTGAGGAGGGAAGCAATCAGTGTTTACATCAGAGGGAAACTGAGGCACTGTCTGGGGTGATCCCTAGAGATAGGATTTTTTCTAGGAACTGATCATAGCCTAAAACCATAGCTACAAGAAAGCTTTTCCTCTGTTTCTGGGAAAGGCAACCACCAAGCAACCATTATAGTTGCTGTTAACCCAACCCATTGACTGCATCAAGATGCTGCAGAGGTGGGACTAAGGTCTTCAGTGCAGAATCCCCTTACCCTGATGCCCGGCTGTGTCTGCACAGGCCAAAGCCTGCAGCTAGTGAGCCCAGGTTTGAGAACTCCACCTTCCTCCTGGGTCTTCCTCAGTGTACCCAAAGCCCAGAGTAAAGGGCAGTCTCTCCACACAGGTGGCACTTTTGCTCCAGCATCCTCATCCTCCCGCTTCCCAGGTTTGCCTCATTCCTGGACCCCCGAGGCATCTGTCCATCCTTAGTGCTGTGGCTGGAACTTGGGGTTCTGCAGGGCATATTCTGAGCATATTGTGACTCACTTTCTGAGAGTTTGAAACGTGGCTCATACCATCTGTAAAACACCTACTATTTTCTTCAATCCTAGAAGTTACTACTAGGAAAAAAAAGCAGCCTATGTATGAGAGGTCCTTATTGTTTGGGGTGAGAAGGAGAGGTGAATGGAGGGAGAGAAAGAAAGGGAGATGAAGAGACAGGGACCAAGCATATGGAAGAGAGAGGAAGAAGATGATGAAAAGGATGCCTCTGTGGCTCATGTGGACCTCCAGGAGAGCATCTGATGACATCCTGCATACCCATCACCTTAATAAAGACAGAATCACCTCACACACCGAACGTTCCTTTAGTCTCCCTGCTTCTGGTAATCTCAGCCCCAGGCCACCATGGGTCTGACGGTCATCAACGTGGGTCTGTTTGAGAGCTTCATGTGTGTGGCCACCGTGTGTGCTGCTGTGCCTGGCTCCTTGTGATCAACAGACTTACTGTGTGAACAGGCAGCCACTGGGTGGATCTGAACTCCACCTTCACCGTTCATGCTCCACTCCGTTTACTATGCTCCTGCTGACGGACACCTGGGTTCTTTCTAGGTTCCGCTGTTACGAAAGGCTGTTGGAGACACCCACACAAGTCTTTGCAGACTCCTGTAATTCTTTCTCTCGGGCATGGGGAAATATCGAGGAGTAGCTTGGCTGAATTACTAATCTCGTGTTTTCTTTTTACTTCTTTCTGGATCTTTTGTATCAGTAACTACAGGATTTATATGCAAAGGTGCCCAACCCACTGCCCAAGGAATCCTGGGAATGTTGCCCCAAATAAAACCATAAACTTGCTTAAAACATTGTAGCTTATTTTTTATTTTGTTTTGTTTTTGCAACTTTGGTTTTGAGCCTCAATTGCATGTTCTCAAGTGAGAGGTGACAGTGTGTCTCAGGGAAGCAGCATAACTTGATCACAAGCCACCAAACTGTTTTTCAGAAGAACCTTCCCAGTGTGGCACTTCTGTATGGGTGTGGGAGCTCTGTTCTCCACTGGCCATGCTTGGCATCTTATCCTTCTAATCTCTAGTACCCTCAAGAGGGACAAGTAGCATCTCCCATCACTGTGGGTCCTACTCTAAGTTCCTCATGGTTTCTGGTGTCCGCCAACTTTGCCTGTGAAGAGTGTCAGACCGTGTTATGTCTGTTCGTTGTTCCTTGTGCCTTTGCTCCTGGTTTGTTGGTCTTTGTTCTTCTGGCAGTGGGATCTGTGGGCTGCGGGCACAGACTATGTCTTCTGAAGACTAGAAGAGGGTTTCTGTTTGTCCCTTTGCTTTTCTCTTTAAGAAGTCGTTCCCTGTCCCAGATCAAGATGCTGCTCCTGAGCTGGGGAGATGGCTCAGTGCAGTGTACAAGGCCCTTGATTTACAAGCATGAGGACAGAATTCAGGTCCCCGGAACTCTCATGGAAAAACTGAGCAAGTATGAAAGTCTCCTGTAACCCCTGTCGTCCGTAGGCAGAGGCAGGATTGTCCAAGCAAGCTGGCTAGCTAGACTACTTGGAGCAAAGAAGCTCAATAAATACAGCGATTGAGAAAGACACCAAACAGAATCCGTGGGCCTCCAATACACACACACACACACACACATGCTCACACTCGTGCACACATATGCTTGTACACACACATGTAGGCATGCCATACACATACACATACACAGGAAAAAATTTTAAATCTCCATTTCTGTAACTATTTCCTCAAATTGAAACATTCTCTTCTGGAGAGAGGGAGAAAAGAGACTCACGGGATTCAGGAAGTAAACAGAAGTTAGGAAGGCTCAGGATGCTCCTGAAACTTAGGAGCTTTCCCAGGCCCCTCCCTAGTTACAGAAGCAGCAAGCACTTGCTAAGTGGACTCTTCAGGAAGCCACCTGCACCTGACCTGTGCAGAAGGTCTCAGATGCAGATGTCTGAGTTTTCACCCAAGTCGGAATGGACATTTTGGTGATGTAACAGCCTTTAAGTCATCCATGCTCCAATAATCCCAGGAAGCTCGTGACTCACTAAGCTAGACCTGGGTGCAATTATTTCTTTGGTCTGTTGCCAATGTCCTACCTGAGATGAACAGGCATTTGTTTCTGTGTCCCCAGAAAGGTCAAATAATACATATTTCCCCTCCCTGGAAACTCTACATCATTAGCGCTTAGGTTAACATATAAAATCCATCTCAGAGCGCTGCAGGCCAGGGCTTGTTCTCACTCCACATTTGGCTCAGCATCACTGGTGATCTGATGGGCTTTCCACTCCACAGTGAGAGGCAGGGGCGTCGGTCTCAAGACCAACTGATGGCACGAATGTGGGTCTATTTCTGGACTATGATTCTGCCCAGCAGTGCCTGTACTTGAACCTAACACACTCTGCAGGATGCTTGGGCTGCAGGTCCTGTTCTGATGTCAGACAATTTCCTTCAACACTCTTCTCTCTCTGAATTCTTTGCTTTTCCTACTTTGGACTCTTTGTATTTCCAGATAAAATTTAGACTAATCTGAAAGTTTCTACACAGACATGTCCTGCAGCTTTGATTAAGTGACATTGGATCTGAAGTTCAATTAGCGAGAAATTGGCTCCTCACCAGCATCAGCTCTGCAACAGTATTGATCTGTTGCCATGCCAACCTTGCCTTCAGTGGTACCTTCCTGTTTATTTACATCTTCAAGTTCTCTTGTAATGACGTTTAAAATAATAAAACCTCCTTTAATTAAATTTAATGAACCCAGCATAACTTTTCATACATTCTTAATGTTTAATTTTTAGTGTTATCATAATTGTTTGTTGACTTTCATGCTTCTCTTATTTCCCCCACATGGTGAGAAGCTCAGTCTTCTATATTGATGTTGAATTCAGCATCCCACAAAACTCACCCCTTACTTCCAGTGATTGTTTCATAGACTCCTTATGATTTTCTACATTAAAAGCCATATCCGACAGGAGAAAAGAATGGGGTCCATGATAAGATCAGGTGCATTATACACACAGATAATATCCAAATGTGAGACTGCGGAGGTGGCTCAGCGACGAACACTGGCTGCTCTGGCAGAGGACCTGGATTTGGATCCCAGTACCCACATGGCAGCTCACAACATCTGTAACTCAAGTTCTAGGTCTGATGCCCTCTTCTGGCCTCCTTGGGTACTGCATAAATATGGTGTGCACATAAGCATAAGGATGTGGACCCATGTAACGGCAGGGTGTGGTAACATGCATCTGTAATCCAAGTGCTCCTGCAGTGAGATGGGAGGCAGAGAAAAGAGAATTCCCAGAAGCCCACAGGGAAGCTAGCCTACTATCTGCAGAAGTAAAAACAAAATGACTCTCCTCAGACAAGGTGGAAGGCAAGGAACAGTGTCTAAGGTTCCTGAGCTCTACACATGCACTGGACCACATGTGTACCAACAATCTCACACACACACACACACACACACACACATGCACACACACATATACACACACATCATATACACATACACACATGCACACAGCCATATACCCGCACACACTCATACACACACTCACACACACATGCGCACATAATATATACAACATACATTCATACACATGCATGCATCATATACACACGGGCATGCACATACACACACACACATGCACACATCATATACACACATAAGAAAAATATAAAAATATATACTAGACATCCTTTGGAGTATTTCCTGTCAACCAGATGGCTCTCCTGTGTGTATGATGCATGCATACACACATACATTTCTTGATTTTTGCCTATGATCTGATGGATAGTTCTGCTGGGTATAAAATCCTTGTGTGGTTTCTCCTCTCTTCAGCCCTTGAAGATATTGATCTATTGTTTCAGGCACCACCACTTCCCAGCACAGGTCAGCTCCCCGTGCCTTCTGTCCTCCCTACCTGGTCTCAGCATCAGCTTAGTGTTTTTTTGTTTGTTGGTTTTTGTTATTGTTTTGTTTTGTTTGTTTGTTTGTTTGTTTTAGCTTGCATTACCTACTTGTATGTTTTCTTGGGTTTCATCATGCTTGAAATTCTGAAAGCTTCTTCAGTCTTTATTGATTTTTGCATCAGGTCCAGGAATTTTTATCATTAAAAACCAAAGTCATCATTTTACATGATTCTGTCTTCACTGTCTGAAATAGTAAATCTTGATTGTCAGCCTTTCAGGACTTAGATTCCCATGGAAACACTTTGGATGTGTCCATGAGGCTTTTTCCAGAAAAGTTGAACTTCACAGAGAGGACACACTTTGCAGTGGCCATCTTTCTGTCTGCTAGGGTCCCACACTGAATCCACCAATGAACACCACTTTCTGTCTCCCTCTGCTTCCTGGCTGCAGAGGTACTGTGACAGCCACCTCCAGCTGCACCTGCCTCACCATCATGGACCAGACCCTCAAACCATGATGCAGATTAGACTCCTTTTCTGATGTTTCTTTTGTGGGTCATCTTGTCACATCAATGAGAAAGTGAGGGGCACATGCTCTTGGATATTAACTGCCTCTTCATCAGAACACACTGCCCCGCCTGTCACATTCTTACAAACTCGAATTTGCTGACTTTTGTGTTCTCTGTTCCGGAGCACACCAGAGTGATCTCAGGCACTGTTAGTCACCTCCTGAGCCCCCGCTTAGTTCTTTTGCGTATCTTTCACTTCCCAGTGGAGGTTGCCATCCGTTTAGTCATTCAGGCTACGGTTTCTTTCTTCTTTTAATGTGTGAGCCGCCATTGCTGCTATCATGTTTGTTTCTGTCCTTAAAACATCCTGGACTCCTTCAGGTTGGCTTCCCCCTCTGTGGTCCCCGAACTGTTGTGGTTTCTGCATAGCATTATTTCTGACAGTGAAGCCTCACTTCTGTCTTCTGAATGGATCAGTGTTTTCTACCTGTGAACGTCAAACTGTCGTGCTATGGGATTCAGCTCCAGTAACTGCTTCACTGTTTCCACGTCTCTGCTGTGGCTCGATAGTTATGTGATCGGTGTTCCAAGGCATTAAAGAGCCTTCACCACGTGTCTGTGTATCTTATTAGAAACGACGTTCAGTTTAATGTCCTGTATAACGTACAACCTGTTTAGATGCTCTGTTAGGACCTATTGAAGTTCTGTGTTATAAAGGAGCACATTGCACTGTATTAATCACCTTTCTGTTTTCAATAACCCTATCATAATTCTTCCTTGCCACGCTAATCCTAACTGAACACACAGCTGGGTTTTAATTGCTGGTGTTTCTGGTTGGGCTTTGCATGCATTTGAATGTTCTATAGTAGAACCTATTCCCACCCACCCACCCCTTCCAGAAATGCTTCCAGGTAGAAATTCTTCTTTGTTCAGGCAAACCAGGTTGGGAAGCCTCACAGATTGGGATCCCCTTACTAGACCCACAGTGCACATCAGGATGCGACAGTCTTCAGGTCTTGGAGTGAGGATGATGCTGCACCCTTCAATCTCCTTTGCAAACTGACTGGAATAGTGGAGCCACCTCACAATGTCTGTTGCTGCTCTTTGAAGAACGCACAGTGAGCCACAATGCATGGTCAGCTTTTGGTTTCAGATTCTCCTTTCTCTTATGAAATTAGTTAGCCAATATTCCAGGTTAAAACAAACAAACAAACAAACAAACAAACAAACAAACAAACTGTATTCAGAGAATGTAACACAGCTCAGTCCAAACAGTGCTGAGCTCCATAAGGCCCTTGACTTGACCAGTCGAGGCATAAGCCAGATGTGACCCTGTGTTCCTGCAAGTCTAGCACTTGGGGGCTAGAAGCAGGAGGACTATCAGTTGAAGTCTATTGTTGTATCTATAGCAAGCTCAGGGCCAGCCTAGGCTAGCAGATTCATGTCTTTAAAAACAAACAACAAACAAACAAACACAGCATTGTTTGCAAGCTGCTCATCCTTCCTTGTTCCCAGTGCTCAACAGAGAGGACCTGACCCCAGAACTCTTTGAGAGGAAATTCTTTTCTACTTAAAAAAACATTTATTTTCCAGCAATAAGAGTTTCTTCACGTTGTTCAGTTTTTTTGGATGCCAACTTATACAATTTATGTGCTTTTATTCAGATTTATTAGCATACAACCATGCAAGTAATTCCTTGCTCATTTCCTAAATTGCCTTCTCCGTGTCTTATGCAATTTAGCATTTTGTTTAATGGCTGTTTAGTGTAGTAACTAGATCAGCCAGGGTCTGAATGCTGGTGGGCTCCTCATATACTTAGCTCTCGATTTATTTATCAGGACTCTGTTTTGTTTTTTCCTAATTTAATAACTTCTCTTATCTGCTCTCCTTTGGACTTCTTTAGAACTACATTTAAAACCCCTTATTGACTTGAAGACCGTGACTTTTTTTTCCCTGTGTTTGATAATGAATGCCTTTGAAGACAGTGTTTCATCTCAGAGGAGCATTCTGGAGAAACTCCTTTCTTTATTTTCATGATTTTTCTAATAGTCTAGAGTTTAAATATTATTTCTCTTTCCATTTCCCTCGAATGTTTGTAGGAATACTTTTTAATTACTAGTTGGAAAGAAATTTTTAACTTAGACCTTTGTTAATAATTTATAATTTTGTTGCTTTGAGATGAAAGGCATTCATACAAATTTATCTCTTTGTACATATTACAATTATATGTATAATGTACACATTCATTTGCCTGAAATCTGCTGCCATTTGAAATATTATTTTAATTATCCAAACAAATACAAGCGTATATATGTAAACCTACACTACTCCCCATCCAATCCCAAGCCCTAGTCTCCTTGTGAGAGGAAAATCATGCCTATAGCCAAACTTACACGAGGTAATCTTGGATCAACAGAGATGTGTTGCTTGCTTACCGTTGTGAAGGCTCCGAGTCCGAGATGCCAGCAGGTTCGACCTGTGTTGACCCACTGCTGCAGGAACTCACGCCAGCCACACCCACAGAGACTGAGCCCTCAGGCCCATCTCTGAATGGGATCACATTAGTGGGTTCTGGCATGTGGGTTTCAGAAGGGACACCTACATTCAGACACCCCATGGCGAGGTTTCTCTTTTTGGGACACTGCTCTGCGTGCTGACACAGTGACATGTCTTTTTGTCTTGTCCACAGATGAGCCACCACGTGAACGGCAGTGCAGCTTGGTGCATTTGTGAGCAAATGCAGCTTACATGACTTCCCTTCCCAGTTTTCTCACATCCTTTTTACTCTTCCCAGTATAGACCAGCATCCTTTTTTTTTTTTTTTTTTTTTTTTTTTTTTTTTTTTTTTTTTTTTTTTTTTTTTTTTTTTTTTTGGTTTTTGGTTTTTTGAGACAGGGTTTCTCTGTGTAGCCCTGGCTGTCCTGGAACTCACTTTGTAGACGAGGCTGGCCTCGAACTCAGAAATCCGCCTGCCTCTGCCTCCCGAGTGCTGGGATTAAAGGCGTGCGCCACCATGCCCAGCATCCATGTTTTAATAAACATAATTGATTCATTCTCCCTACATGTGGACAGTTTAGCTTTTTATTTCTTATTTATTTTATTTTATTTTATTAGATATTTTCTTTATTTACATTTCAAATGCTATCCCGAAAGTTCCCTATACCCTCCCCCAGCCCTGCTCACCCACCCACCCACCCACTCCCACTTCTTGGCCCTGGCATTTCCCTGTACTGGGGCATATAAAGTTTGCAAGACCTAGGGGTCTCTCTTCCCAATGATGGCCAACTAGGCCATCTTCTGCTACATATACAGCTAGAGACACGAGCTCTGGAGGTACTGGTTAGTTCATATTGTTGTTCCACCTATAGGGTTGCAGACCCCTTCAGCTCCTTGGGTACTGTCTCTAGCTCCTCCATTGGGGGCCCTGTGTTCTGCATCCACTTCTGTATTTGCCAGGCACTGGCATAGCCTCACACGAGACAGCTATATCAGGGTCCCTTCAGCAAAATCTTGCTGGCATATGCAACAGTGTCTGTGTTTGGTGGCTGATTATGGGATGGATCCCCTGGTAGGGTAGTCTCTGGATAGTCCATCCTTCTGTCTTAGCTCCAAATTTTGTCTCTGTAACTCCTTTCATGGGTATTTTGTACCCTATTCTAAGAAGGAATGAAGTATCCACACGTTGGTCTTCCTTCTTCTTGTTTTTTTCTTTTTGTGCTTTGCAAATTGTATTCTAAGTTTCTAGGCTAATATCCACTTATCAGTGAGTGCATACCTTGTGACTTCTTTTGTGATTGGGTTACCTCACTAAGGATGATATCCTCCAGATATATCCATTTGCCCAAGAATTTTATAAATTCATTGTTTTTAATAGCTGAATAGTACTCCATTGTGTAAATGTACCACATTTTCTGTAACCATTCCTCTGTTGAGGGACATCTGGGTTCTTTCCAGCTTCAAAAATATTGAACACTTCACGAATTTGTGTGTCATCCTTACGCAGAGGCCATGCTAATCTTCCCTGTATCGTTCCAATTTTAGTATATGTGCTGCCGAAGCAAGCACAGTTTAGCTTTTTAGATTTCGTTTGCAAATGATCTTGCCTTGAGCATTCTTACACATGCCTCCTTATCGTCATGTTGGGGTTTCCTGATGAACTCTTTTTGACAAACATCCCATGAATGGAAAAAGCAAACAAACCATAAATGTGAAATTCACAGACTACTCAGGAAATGAGAACAGGTGTCAGCCGTACAGCCTCTCTTACCTCCCTCCACTGGTCACCCCGCCCCTCCAGAGCCAAGTGCAGACCCAGGCCTGACTTTAGTCCCTGAATCCCTGTACATCTGCCACCTTAAACTCCTGCAAGGGAGGTGTTCGCAGGCACTCTCTCCCCTGGGGCTGTGTGGGGAGGAGGGAGATTCACTCAGAGCTTTGAAGATGCGATGTGTTCTGTGTGTTTGTTTGTAGCCTGTCCTAGTCTCAATCTGCAGCACTCTCTGTGTGGCTGTTCCACAAATTATAGGCTCATGCTACCACCGGCAGGCGTTTACTTTGATTCTGTAAACAATGCTCCTCTGATATCCCTGCTTCCACTTCTGCTAGGTCTACACCTCAGAGCCTGAGTGCTGTGTGAAGCGTTAGCAGTTCCTCCCAGACATTTTCTCTGTTTTTGTGACAACTTACATGCCAGCCACTGGCGCATTCCACGTGGTGGTTCTGGGGGGTGTTGTGCTAAGATTGCCTTGTGTACGCATATTTCAATAATCTTCATTTCCCTACCTGTGACGGTAGAAGGCACCCTTTCTTGCATTTATTGGACACTTGGACACTTTACTGACTAATTTTATGACAACTTGACACAAGCTAGAGTCATCAGAGAGGAGGGAACGCAGTTGAGAAAATGTCTCCATAAGATTGGGCTCTAGGGAAGCTGTAGGACATTTTCTTAATCAGTGATCAGTGGAGGAGGGCCCAGCCCATTGTGGGCGGTGCCATTCCTGGGCTGGTGGTCCTGCTTCTACAGAAAGTCAGTAAGCAGAACTCCTCCATGGCCTCTGCATCAGCTTCTGCCTCCAGGTTCCAACCCCATTCCAGTTCTTGTTCTGACTTCTTCTAATGATGAACAATGCAGAGGTGTAAGCCAGATAATCCCTTTCACAGCAACCCTAAACGAGACAGATACCGTGTGCTAAAAGGTCTGCTTATATCTTTCCCCCACTTTCCCTTGGGGTTATCTGCCCTCTTGATGGCCTGCCGGAGTTCTGACACATTCTGAACCCAAGTGCTAAGTCACCTCCTTCCACTTGTGCCCTATATTAATGAAGTCTTTACATGGTCAGGAATGTTAATTGGAACATGACTCAATTACTGAATCTTAGTGGTTAATGATCCTGAATTTTTCATCCAGTAAGTATCTGTCTGCTCGGGGCCTCACCGAAGCATTATGTTTTTCTCTATTTTTTGTTTGTGTGTTTGCTTGCTTGCATGTCCACTTATCTGCCATTCATCTAGAATTGATTTTGTAATTAAAAACATTTATAGAATATATTTTTAGTCCTGTTCTTTCCCCTCCCCCAACTCCTTCAGCCCCCCCTACTCACCCAATTCCATGTTCTTCTCTTTCTTTAAAAAAACAAAACCAAAAGAAACAAACAGAAAACCCATGAAAACCGAAACAGACAAACTAAGACAAAAATGCCCACAAACAAAACAAAAAGCGCACAAAAGTCCCCCGTCTGTCCTGCTGGCCGTCTAGATCTGTGGCCTGCCATGGGATGTGGTTGATAAACCCAGTAACTCTCCATTAGAGAAAAGTGATTTCCCCTTTTGTAGCAGTTACCAATTCAAACTCTTGGTGAGGATCGGGGTTTTGTCCACTCCCCTTTCCAGGGCTGAGACTGTGTCTGGCTTGAAGCTGTGCCACTCTTGTGTCTGCTGTGAGTCTCTGAGCTCAGTGCCTCAGTCCTTTCCTGTCTGGAAGATGCTGTTCCCTCGGAGTCATCCCCTTCTCTGGCTCCTAAGGTCTTCCAGCTCTTCCTTTGCAGGGCTCCCGAGTCTGCGGGCGGGTGTTCACAGAGCCGGCCCATGCATGGCTGAGTGCTGCAAAGCCTTTTACTCCCCTCCCCACACGCTGCCCTGTTGTGGAGTCCTGTGCTATTTCCCATCTACTGCCAGAAGAAGCGTCTGTGATGGTGACCAAGCAAGGCACTGAGCTGTAGATGTGGCAGAACTAAGCCATCAGGAGTTATCACAGAGGGAGGAGCCTCCATTGAGAAAATGCCTCCATAAGATCCAGCTGTAAGGCATTTTCTCAGTTAGTGATTAAGGGGGAAAGGCCCATTGTGGGTGGTGCCATCCCTGGCTGGTAGTCCTGGGTTCTAAAAGAGAGCAAGCTGAGCAAGCCAGGGGAAGCAAGCCAGTAAGTAACATCCCTCCATGGCCTCTGCATCAGCTCCTGCTTTCTGACCTGCTTGAGTTCCAGTCCTGACTTCCTTTGGTGATGAACAGCAATGCTGAAGTGTAAGCTGAATAAACCCTTTCCTCCCCAACTTGCATCTTGGTGATGATATTTTGTGCAGGAATAGAGCCCTGACTAAGACACCCCCATGTGATGGTTTGCATATGCTCCATCAAGGGAGTGGCATGATTAGAAGGTGTGGCCCTGTTGGAGTAGGTGTGTCACTGTGGGTGTGAGCAATAAGACTCGCTTCCTAGCTGCCTAGAAGTCAGTATTCTACTAGCAGCCTTCAGATAGAGATGGAGAACTCTCAGCTCCTCCTACAGTGTGCCTGCCTGGATGCTGCCATGTTCTCGCCTTGATGATAAGGGACTGAACCCTTTGAACCTATAAGCCAGCCTCAATTAAATGTTGTTCTTATAAGAGTTGCCTTGGTCATGGTGTCTGCTCACAGCAATAAAACCCTAAGACACTCCCATGACATTTGTGCCACCATCATGCCAGTATATCATGTAGACAGGTGACTGTTGTAGGTCACTGGGTTTACAGCTGGGTCCTTTGGTAGTGTGCATAGCACCTACCAGTACCATAACCACTACTCAGGGGTGAGGCCTCTAATTTGTAGAAGAACTATTAATAAAGAACCAGCTTGATTTTCTATGGTTGATGATATAAATTAAGCTGTGTCTTACTTATTGTCTAATCTAGGATAGTTTAACCATCACACTGTGTAGGATAGCCAATACCATTAGCAATGGCCTATGATGTTTGAGGGTGGGGGCTGTGGAATTCCCTTAGCTAATGACTCAATAAAATGTAAGCCATTCCTGACACTGGAAGTTTTACTTAGTGGCATAAGAGGTCTAGCTGGGGTATTCTCCCCCATTATATTGTGATTCGATTTAAATTAAATTCAAATTATGTATACATATATATTCCCTATTATGTCTCTATAGTACTATATTCTATTTTCCCCTTCCTTGGAAGATCCCATCTTCTCCCCTTGTAGCTTACTAGGTACCTAACCTCTGTGGTTATTCTTACTGAAACATGCATCTCTAAAGCTAACATCCACAGATAAGAGAAAATAGTCACTATTTTTTCCTTTGGGTCTGGATTACCTTAGTCAGCATGGTTGTTTCTAGCTCTATCCATTTACCTGGATATCTCATCATTTCATTTTCTTAACATTTGAATAGCATCCCATTGCGTTAGTGTACATCTTCATTATCCATTCGTCTGCAGATGGACATTTATGCTGCTTTCAATTTCTGGCTATTTCTATTCGGAATAGAATAGAGCAGCAAAGAGCGTGGGTAAGCAAGAATCGCTGTAGCATTATGAAGAGTCCTTCGGGTATATGCTTGAGAGTGGTGTTCCTGGATACTGATGGAGACGGAGTCCCAGCTTCCTGGTGCATCCACACTCATCCCCACTGTGGCTGTCCCCGTTTTCTCTCCCACCACAGTAAATAAGCGTTCCTCTTTCCCTGCACCCTCTCCAGCACGGGCTGCCATTTGTTTTATTGACCTTCGCATTCTGGCTGGGGTAAGATGAAATCTTAGAGACGTTTTAATTTTCATTTCCCTGATAGCTAAGGATGTTGGATGTTTTAAACGTGTTCCTAGGCCAATTGTGTTTCATCTTTTGATCTCCATTAAGTTCAGAACCATATTTTTTAATTAGTTGTTTGTTCTCGATGTTCAGCTTTTCATTTCTCCTTACATTCTAGATACTAGCCCTCTGTCAGGTGTATACGTGATAAAGACCCTTTGGCAGTCTGTAGGCCGTCACAGAGGAGCTTCCCAGCTTCACGAGGTCCCGTGTGTTATTGCTGGTCTTAGTGGCTGTGCTGACAGTGTCCTGTTCAGGAAGTCCTTCCCTGTGCCAATGAGTTCAAGACTATTCCCCACGTTTTCAGGATACCTGGTCTTATGTTAAGGTCCATGCTCCATTTTTAATTGAATTTTTTTGTGCAGGATGATAGATAAGGATTTACTTTCATTCTTTCGGTACAACCATTCAGTTTGGCCAGCACCATTTGTTGAAGATGCTGTCTTTGCTCCAGTGTGTATTTTCAGCTTCTTTGTCAAAACTCAGGTATCTGTAGGTGTACAGATTTATTTCTGTACCTTTGGTTCTGTCCCGTCCATCAATGTGTCTGTTTTTATGCCCATGTCATGCTGGGTTTAGTACTACAGCTCCGTGGTACAGCTTGAGATCCGAGACAGTGATACTTGGCACAGTGCTTTTATTAGTTAGGATTGTTAGGATTGTTTTAGCAATCCTGAGCCTTTTGTGCTTCCATATAAAGTTGAAGTTTATATTTCCAGTTTCTGTGAAGAATTACATTGGGATTTTTATGGGGAATTGCATTAGACCTGTAGATTGCTTTTGATAGGATGGCAATTTCTCACAGTATCAACCCAACAAATCCACGGATGTAGGAAATCTTTCCATCTTCTGGTTGTCTTCTTCAATTTCTTTCTTCAATGATTCAATTTTTTTTTTATCATTCAGTTGCTTTGTTAGAGTAATCTCAAGGTCTTTTTTTGGGGGGGGGGCTATTGTGAAAGGTACTGTTCCTGATTTCTTTCTGAGTCTGTTTCTCATTTGTATACTGGAAGGCTGCTGGGTTTTGTGTTAACACAGAATCAGTATCCTGCTACTTCATTGAAAGTGTCTTCCAGCTGTGGTAGTTTCCTGGTGGAGTTTTTTAGGTCATTTATGTATACTATCATATCATCTCCAAACAAAGGAACTTTGACTTCTTTCTTCTTATTTGCATCTTCAGTTGTCTTATTGATCTAGCTTTGGCTTCAAGTACAGACTGAATGGGTACCGGGAGAGTGAGCACCCTTGTCCTTTTCCTTATGTTAGTTGAGACGCTTTTGAGTTTCTCTCCAGTTAAGATGATATTGGCTGTGGGCTTGATGTAAACTGCCTTTATTGTGTTGAGGTCTGTCCCTTGTATTCCTGGTCTCTCTAGTATGAAGGATGTTGGATTTTGTAGTCAGAGGCCTTCTCTGTAGGTAATGAGATGATTGTGTGTGTTTGTCTTTCAGTGTGTTTATGTAGTGGACTGTATTTATTGATTTATGTATGTTGAACCATTTCTTCATCTCTGGGATGAAGCCAACTTGCTCATGATGGATAATCTTTTTGTTGTAGTCTTGGATTTGATTTGCAAGTATTTTATTGAGGGGTGTGTGTGTGTGTGTGTGTGTGTGTGTGTGTGTGTGTGTGTGTCATAAGGAATATTTGTCTGTAATTGTCTTTGTTGAGTCTTTGTGTGGTTTTGGTATCAGGGTAATAATGGCTTCATAGAAAGAATTAAGAAATACTTCCTCAGCTTCTGCTTTGTGGAAAAATTTGAGGAACATTTGCATTCTTTGGCAGTAGAATTCTACACTAAATATATCTGGCCCTGGAATTTTTCTGGTTTGCTGAATTACTGCTTTTATTTTACTAGGGTTCTGTTAAGTTGCTTATTTCATCTTACTTTAAGTTTGATAGTACATATCTATCAAGAAATTAATCCATTTGTTTTAGATTTTCCAGTGTGGTGAAGAACAGATTTTTAAAACATGTCCTTCTCATTTCCTTGGTGACTGTTGTAATGTCTCCTTTTTCGTGTCTCATTAACTTGGATCTTTTTCTCTGTCTATTGGTTGACTTGTCTGAAGGTTTACCAATCTTGTTAATTTTCTCAAAGATCCACCTCTTTGTTTCTTTGATTCTCTGTCTGTTTTTGTTGTTATTTCTTTTTCACTGATTTCATCCTTGAGTTTGGTTTTTTTTTTCATCTTTCCATGTATTGTTTCTTCTTGTTTTTTCCATTTTCAAGTGTCACTAAGTTACTAATTAATTTCTCCGCATTGTCTTTTATAGGTACTCAAGAACTTGCCTCCTAGAATTGAGACTTGGGTATGCTGCAATTTCACTGATTTTAATTGATTTCTTTCTTGGCCTCGTGCTCAATCAGTAGTGAGTTGCTCAGTTTCTATGAGTTTGTATACTTTCTGTCACTTCTATTGTTGTTAGTATCCAGCCTCAGGATTGGTTGTCAGGTAGGATGCAGGTCATGTTTTGGTTTGGGTTTATACCCCATCTCCTCTTTTGACCAACTGTTCTAGAATTATCAACTACTTATGTCCTCTTGGGTATAGTTAACCTCTTCAGACTGAAGTTCATTTTCTAGTACCTTCTGTAGAGCTAGATTAGTAGACAGACATTGCTTAAGTTTGTTTTTTTATCTTGGAGTGTTCTTCATTTGCCCTCTTTGTGATTGATAGTTTCCCAGGAATAGCAGCTTGGACTGGCCTCTGTGGTCTGCACTGGCATCTGTGGCCTTGCAGAGTTTGTAGAACGTCCATACAGGCCCTTCTAGCTTTGAGAGTCTCCATTGAGAGAGAAGCTGAGTGTTGATGTAAAGAGTCTGCCTTTATGTGCGACTTGGTCTCGTTCTCTCGCAGCGTTTCATCCCTGTTGCTCTGTACATTTGTCGTTTTGATAATGGAGAATCTCTACCTGTCCTGTCCGTATGGTGTTCTGCATGCTTCTTCTGCCTTGATCGGCACCCCCTCCTTTACACTGGGGAAATGTACTTCTGCGATTTTGTTAAAAAAGAGTTTCTGTGCCTTGTACCTAGGTTTCTTCTCCTTACTCTGTACTATTTGTTTGCAGGTATTGGCCTTGTTATGGAGTCACAGATGTCCTTGATATTTTGTGGTGGGAATTGCTAGATTTAACATTGTCTTTGACTCAGCTCCCCCATTTCTTCTTCTACCTTGTTTGCAACACTCCAAGTTCTCTCTCCCGTGTCTTTTACTCTGTTGGGGAGGTTTACCTCTGAGGTCTTTTATTCTGTTGGGGAGGCTTACCTCTGAGGTCTTTTACTCTGCTGGGGAGGCTTACCTCTGAGGTCTTTGTTTCACACCCTGAGTTTTTTATTTCCTGGTTTGTTTTTCAGTTTTGGTTTGCTTTAGTGATTCTATTTCTTTCTTAATTCTATTTTAATGTTGTGAATTGTTTTTATTATTTAATTTAGCTGGTTTTTTTCCAGTCTTCATTAAGGCATTTATTCATATCCCCTTTAATATCCTTAAACATACCCATAATTGCTGTTTTGAAGTCCTCCTCATGTGCTTTGGCCAAATTGCTTTCCTCTGGGCTGGAGTAGGTTGCTGGCTTCTGGAGGAGGTATACTATCTTAGTTGTTCATGTCTGTGTTTTTGTACCTGGGTCTGAGCATTGGAGTTACGATATTTGGGGTGTTTCTTGGTACAGCTATGTGGTCTCATCTTTGTGGTTGGGTATTCCATTTTTTGGTTGCTGTTGCCCAATCTCGGTTCTAGCTGAGTATGGTGGTTGCTGGGTCCCTGGTAGAGAGGAGTTCTGCAGGTCAATGGAAAGTCACAGAGCAATGGAGGTAGGCAAGAAGGAAATGCAGAAAGAAAGGAGCCACCACAAAGAACTTGGGGGATCCTGAGTCTGGACCAAGCAGCAGAGCCTGGAATTGATTTTTCTAAAGTCAAAGGTAAGGGGCAAAACATGCCTTTAAAGGGGCGTGTCAGCAGGGGGTGTGTCAGCAGGGGGCGTGGCATCAGGGGCGTGGCATCAGGGGGCGTGGCATCAGGGGCTGGGAGCAGCTGCTCACTGACCCACAGTCAGGAAGCAGAGAGGGAACACCCACGATCAGGTCACTTTCTCCTTGGATTTGGACGTGAATCCTTGGACATTGCCACCCACATTTAGGGTGGGTTTCCCTCCTCATTTGAACCTTTCTGGTATCCCCTCAGAGACATGCCAAGACCTTTGTTGTCTTTATGATTCTAAGTTGTCATTCAGGATTAACGATCATGCCCACACGGGGGAGGCTGTTCAGGGGAGTGGTCCATCCTGACTCTCAAAGAGTTGCAGAGTCCGTTTTGTTTGTTTGTTGGTTTGTTTTTGTTTGTTTGTTTGTTGTTGTTGTTGTTGTTGTTAGAATGATGCTGTCATCTTCTGTGGAGAGCCTGCCCCCTCTTCCCACTTTTATTCCTAGGTGTTCGTATTTTCAGTGCTTTTGGAAACAGTGGGTTTAACCTGTTCATCTTCTAGTTGTCGCCCCGATGCCTAAGGCTGCAGGAGCTGCTGCCGCCTGAATGTGCTTCTGACTGGAGAGTTTGAGTCAGGCCGTGGTTTTCCCACGGACTCACTAGGGTGTCTCCATAATTGTGATTGCATGGTTTCTCTCCTATATGTGCACGTGTTGTTTAGGCTTGAATGTGTTTACTGGAAAATCACACTGTTGAATGGAAATGACTATGGACTGTGCACACCCTATCCCCTTCCTAATTGTGCAGTGACTGTTCTGTGCTTCCAATGTCTTCTCGTCATTCCACTTTCATTGTTTGTACGCCTGTGTGCACACACTCCTATGCACATGTGTGCACATGCATGTAGAGACCAGAGAACACCTTTGGATATTGTCCTAAAGTTGTCAACTTTTTCTTAGAGATGGGGGTCTCTCACTGGCCAGAAGCCTGCAAAGTGCACTAGGCTGGCTTCCTGTGGGCCCTAGGGATCTGCCTGTCTCTGCCTGCCTTGGCTGGGATTACAAGCACGCCCCAGCTATTCCTGACTTTTTTATGTGGATTTTTTGAATCAAATTTAGACCCTTGTACTTGCAAGACAAGCTCTTTACCTACACTGCCACCATTCTGCCCCGCACCCCCATTGCCATCATTTTATGTCAAATAAGAG
Organism: Mus minutoides; assembly: GCA_902729485.2. NCBI lineage: Eukaryota > Metazoa > Chordata > Mammalia > Rodentia > Muridae > Mus > Mus minutoides. Next base: position 359,535 of record LR753375.1, read on the forward strand.
ACATGTTTTCAACTGTTGAATTTTCTTATTTTTTTAGTCAATGGATCTGTTCAATCCTGCAGTTGTGACAATGACCTCATGAGGTGTGTCCTTCATATCCTTGAGTTTGATCCTATTGATCTGTTCTGTGTTCTTAGGATAACCCCTCACACCTCCATGTATGACAACCTCTATGTATCACTTGGCTCTGTCTGCCAGTATTTTCCTGTAATGTTCATAAAGGTTGGTTTTTTTATTCTCCTCCCAGTGTCTGTGGGCAGCTGAGGATCACGGTGGAGCTGGCCTTACTGAATGAGCCAGGACCTGTATAGCTCTCTCTGCTCTAGGGGTTTTTGCATAAATCATTTATTAGCAACTGGGGAAACACACTGATATAAATAACAGAGATTTGAGTTTTACTGGTGGAAATCATTTTAATAACAGACCCTGTTTTAAAAACATTAAAGTAACCGTATTAAGTATTGTCTGACGGTTTTGATAAGCTGTGGCTTTAGGCAGAGGGGAATCTGCCTGTTTAAGTTACCAAGTTTATTAAAGTTATGAAGCGTGTCCTCACCAGCTACTGCCTTTGTAAAAAGAAAAAAAAGTCTCTGAGATCATTTATCTGTGTTTTTTTTCCCCAAGATCACTTTGGTCAGAGACATAGATATTTTATGAATGCTTTTAAAGAAGCGAGAGTCGGGAGTAGGTCTCCCTCCCACACCTTCAGCTCCGACCCACCGACTCCTAGTTTTATCTCCTTCTGTCTGGTTCCAGCCGCTTCTGCCTTTCCCAGCTTCAAGACCCAGGAGCTTAAGCTTCCTCACTGTGGACATCAGCCAGCCCAGACGTGACTTCCCTCCTTGTCACAAGGGATGGAGGGATCCCCGAGGAATTACTGCTTCAGATCAACCAGCCGGGAGCTCTCCAATTCCTTTGCATTCTCTTTTATGACTTGATTCACAGGATTCAGGCATAATTCCCGAGCATCCAGGCCTCTAGTTATAGTTAGGTTGCTGTATGTAGCCGTATGTACTGTATGACTGGCCGCAGACATCACTGTGAGCCGCTGCGGCCTTCAGAGCTGGGAGACCAGCTCCAGGAGGTGGCACTTGGCTCTCGTGTCCTCCCGCATGCTGCCGAGCCCGGTGCAGTGGTCTGTGTCACTTGTCAATTAGGTCAGGCTGTCAGCTGCGACACTCTGGATTCTACCTCCTCACCAATGAGCTTGCTTATGAAATCAGCCGCTGAGAGGCGAGTTGGTCTCCCTGTGCGAGCGGGGGCTTCCCCTTCTTTCTGTCTGCTCCGTCTCTGTTTCCACAACCTTCCCATTCTTGGTTTTCTCTTGGGGCTGGTACAACCTCTCAAACCTCTGACTGGGTGGCACACGCCTGTGCTCACCCCCGGACTTCGGCTGACTCTTGCCAGCTCTGCCTGGTTCGTGGTCACACGTTCTATCATTCCTCCCTTACTTTTCCTTCAGCCCGTTTTGTGCCTTTAGACTCGGAAGCATCACCTTAAGTGCGTCACACTTGGGTTTTATCTCTTGTTCTGACCAGCTTTATTAGCCTCCTCCCTGGGCTGTGAGCCCGCTCCAGGCAGAGCGGCTCCTGAAGGTTTTGGTGTTAACTGTCATCTCGCATCTGCTCGCTGTTTGACTCACCTGATTCATGTTCCATTTCCTCTCGCCTCCTGGCTTCTGTGAGATTAATGAAATCGTTTTGCCATCCCGCTCTCCCTGTCCTAACTTGCTAGCTCTAACACTTTCGAGATTTGGGGGTGTTTATCCGGGCGCTCTCAGCACTCACACTCAGTTAATGTGCGGCGACTCAGTGTGCACACAGGCCTGGCCTGTCTGCAAGGCTGCTGGAGTGTCCCAATAGTTAGTTAACTCCAGTCACCCCTCACCCTCCTTCATCAGGGCCACGTTGCACTTAAGTGTTACAGATTGGTCCCCACAGCTTCCCCCAATGCTGTGTGACACACACACAAGGCCTGTCTCTCTTGACAGATGCACCTTCCCGTTGCCCCTCCATTCTCATGACATCTCCTGTTTCTGCTGGGGATTACCGTGTTCCGTTGGAAGAACTGCTTTTAGGATTTCGTGAGCGTGAGCCTGTGGTGGTGAATTCTGGAGAGCTGCGTTGCCTGGAGCGGCTCCGCTGATGGGGAATTCAGACAGGCGAGCTTTTTCGCTTTTTCATTTCAGCACTTTAGGCTGTCACCCTGCTAGCTTGCAACATGCTTCCTTCTTCCTTCTCAGGGAGAGTTCAGCTTTCAGCTTGTTTTTGCTTTGGAACGATAACGATGTATCATTTTCATGTGTCTTTTTTTTTAACAGTCCCCCACCCTATGTGGGGGTTCAGAGACAGGGCTCAGAGCAAAGAAGGCAGTTTAAACTGCTTTTCGTCTCCCGTGGGTTTTTCCAGAAGGGCGTGGTTTCCTTTGTTTCAATCCTGCTTGGGCTTGCAGATCTTCCCACATCTGTAAGCCATGCCTTCTCTTGGATTTAGAAGTTCTTAATGGCTAACCCTCAAACACAGCCTCAGCACTTTCTCCGTTTTCCCCTTGCTGGGCTGCAGTTACACATCTGCCCACGTGGTAGGGTGTTCCCTAGTAAGCCACCCTCTTCTGCTCCCGCATATGCTTTAGTTCTGACCTTTGTTTGCAGATCCCCAGTCTTTAGCCCAGAATGCTACTACATCTAAGACAATGTTTGCTCAGGACCCACAGTTAAGTCCTTAACTCATTAGGGGCTGATCTCGTAGCTGGTGAGATCCAGGTCTGATTTCATTCATTTGTACACAGATATCCAACTTTCCCAGCATTGTTTGTTGAAAAGCCTACCCACCACCAATCTTAGCACATTTGTGTGGTTCCTTTTAGACTGTCTGATAGGTTGCATCTCTCTCTCTCTCTCTCTCTCTCTCTCTCTCTCTCTCTCTCTCTCTCTCATGCTAATACCATGCTGTTTGGTGGCTAGAACTTTGTACCATAGTCTAAAGTCAGGAGAAATGTCTCCTGCTCTACTCTTTGTGCTTTCTGGGGGAGCTGTTTGGGGTAGCTTTGGTTCTGTAGCTGTGGTGAGCCCACACACAGTTGGGGATTGTTTCTTCTAGTTCTGAAGAGTACCTTGGGCATTGTTGTGGGGTCCATTGCATTAAATTGGTAGATCGTCGCAGATAGTGTGCACGTTTTAGCAGCACTGAGTCTTGTAGCCTGCGAATGGGATATTCCCTTTCCTCTGTGGGCTTTTCCATGACCGTTCACTTCTTTAACTAATTTGTTCCTAATTGCTTTACCACTGATACAGCAATTAAAAATAATTTTTATTTTGCAGAGTTCTTTTCAGCTAGGTCTCCACTGGCAGGTGGAAGAGTCACTGTCAGGTCGGGTGTGTACCCTGTGCCTTTGCTGGGGTTTTTAGTTCTAATCATCTTGAGTAACATCTTCAAGGGATTCTGTATGTATGTGACCACGCTGTCATCTTTGAGCACTAACGTCATTTCTCATCCTTTCTGGTCTGGGTCTCTGCATTTCTATCTCATAGGACTTTCACTGTCACAATGAGTAAGTGTGCCCTGGAGTAAGTGTGACCTGGAGTGAGTATGCCCTGGAGTAAGTGTGCCCTAGAGTAAGTGTGCCCTGGAGTAAGCATGACCTAAAATAAGTGTGCCTTGGAGTAAGTGTGGCCTGGAGTAAGTGTGACCTGGAGTAAGTGTGCCTGGAGTAAATGTGACCTGGAGTAAGTGTGCCCTGGAATAAGTGTGACCTGCAAAGTATGCCCTGGAGTAGTAAGTGTGACCTGGTGTCTTTGTCAGGTTCTGGCTCCCAGCTTTCTGTGCTCCTCGTAACAGCAGACACAGGCTCTGTGTAACCACAGACACGGGCTCTGCATAACCGCAGACATGGACTTGGGAGGCCAAGCTCTTACTGTCCCAGGCATGTTTCTCCTCTGCCTACTTTGTGCTGATGCCGCATCCCATCAAGGCCTCCCCAATATCTATGAGACCATCATGTGGGTTTATCATCCCTTCTATAGATGAGGTGCACTGTATTTGTCGATTGGTATACCCTTAGCCATCCTTGTCTGAAACTGTGGAATTACTAGGAGAAAATGTGTCAAGACATTAGTTCAATGTCTCTTTGATGGTGACCCCCAAAAGCATAGCAAATGGACAAACGGGATCGTGTCAAACTACGAAGCCTATGTACTGCAGAGGAAATGACCAACAGTGCGAAGAGACCATCCTGCAAATGGGGAGAAAATGCCAGCCAATCATACATCTGATGATTAATACCAGAACATGTGAAGAATAATATCTCTCTCTCTCTCTCTCTCTCTCTCTCTCTCTCTCTCTCTCTCTTTGGTTTTCAAGACAGGGTTTCTCTGTGTAGCCCTGGCTGTCCTGGAACTCACTCTGTAGATCAGGCTGGCCTCGAACTCAGAAATCCACCTGCATCTGCCTCCCAAGTGCTGGGATTAAAGGCGTGGGCCACCATGCCTGGCGGAATAAAATATCTTAATAGCAATAAAAACCAATTTGAAAATGGGCAATAGTACCAAATGGGTGACCAACAGGTACCTGAAAAAAAAGTTCAATATTAGGGAAACAAACCAAAATTAAAATGAGCTAGCCCCATGTACTGGCTATAAGGCATTTTCTCAGTTAGTGATCAAGGGGCAGGGCCCATTATGAGTGCTGCCATTCATGGGCTGGTAGTTTGGGGATCTATAAGAAAGTAAGCTGAACAAACCAGGGGAAGCAAGCCAGAAAGCAACATTCCTCCAAGGCCTCTGCATCAGCTCCGGCCTCCAAGATCCTGCCCTGTGTGAGTTTGAGTCCTGACTTCCTTTGGTGATGAACAGCAGAGTGGAAGTGTAAGCTGAATAAACCCTTTTCTCCCCAACTTGCTTCTTGGTCATGATGTTTTGTGCAGGAATAGAGACCCTGACTAAGACACCCCAAGATGACTGTCACTGGAAAGACAAAAGTTGAGAAGTGACCCCAACGGTGTGGGGGAGGGGATTGCTGGCACACTCTGGGTGGGCCTGTGAGATAGCACAGCCACTATGACAAAAAGCAAGGAGGTTGCTTGAAAAATTAGCATCCGAACAGCATGTGACCCATCAACCCTGTATTGGGTAACATCCAGAAGAGAGCGGCTCACACCTGCACCACGGGCTCTGTTACTGCACTGCTCACATCAGCCTGGCAATGGAAAGAGCCCAAGTATCCATCAACTCCTAATCAGGTAAAGAAAATGTAGTACATAGACTGGGAGGCTACTCACCTCAGAGAAGTAGAGGACCTGTCACTTGTACAATGCGGATGGAATTACAGGTCATTATGTCAAATGAAGGTGTTGAGAGACAAGCCCTACATGATCTCACCCAAACAGAACACTGAAAAGCCCGTCTCATGATGTCATAGAAATTGAGAGAAGCAGTTCCCGGAGGCTGGAGAGTAGAGAGAGGTGCACGTGGCAGGGGAAGGGGGTGGGGGGCAGGGGTAGGAGGTGGGGGGCAGGGGATGGGGATAGGGCAGGGTTTGGGGGAGGAAGAGGTTGACCAGTGGATGCAAAGTCACAATTAAGCCAAAACAATAAGTTCTGGGATTGCACAGCACAGACAGACATAGCAGCAATGTCCTGTATGTGTCCCAAAACCTGGAGTGAAGGGTTGTGAATGTTTCTGCCATAGGGAAGCAATGAACTTTAGAGAAGGTAAAAATGTTTATGTGGATGTGAACCTCACACAATGTGCACATATGTCAGAACACCACAAGATGTACTGTAGATATGTATAGCTTCTGTGTGTCAAAACTTAAACTCTTAAACAATGCCATTAAATCTATTTACTGCTTTTCTTTCCCCTCCCTCTCCCTCCCTCCTTCCCTCCCTCCCACCCTCCCTCCCTCTTCCCACCCTCCCTCCCTCCCTCCCTCTTTCATTCCTTTCCTCCCTATGTAGCTCAGGCTGGCTTTGAACTCCAGCCTCCCTCATGCTGGGCTGCAGGTGTGTCTGCTACCGTGCCCACACCGTTGGGTCTCTTATTTTATAATTTCCACTTGGAATTTTTAAAAATAGATTCGGTTTCTCTGGTAAATGCTTTTCCCCCTGCGTTTCCTAGTTCTTGTCTCTCTTCCCTTGCTGGCTATTTTAGGACCCTTGTGGAAGAGTTCCAAATGCAAGTCACTGCTGACCCTGTGCCCTGTGTTTCCCTTCTGGCCTGGCTATTTGCCTCTTGGCATTCTGGAGTGGTTGTTATTGGCAGCTGGAGTCGATGTATAACCAAACAGGGCAGAAGTTATCCACTTTGTCTTTGCCAGGAGATGTCACCTCACCTTTGATAGTAAGAGAATGGGGTGACCACCAGGCCCAAGAACGGCTGTGCAGACTGGCTCCATAGACGTTCAGATGTGGGCCAGGAGCAGGGAAGCAGGTCTTCCAGGGCCTGTGAGGATATGATTTGGGGGGGGGGGGGGGTGTCCCTGGGGCTTTGAGCATCTTCTACACTGCAGTTTCAGAGCCTGAGGAACAGCAGGGAGGAACCTGTTGCCAGCTCGTGTGACTCAGGCTAATCCTGTCTGCAGTCTGGACCATGGTGACAGCTCTCTCCTCCTGTGTGCTCTGGTTCTTAGCCAGGAGCCTGAGCCTAGAGCTCTAGGCAGGCCATGAAGAGATGCCTACAGAGCACACCCACACCTCTCAGATTTCCCCTGGCTGGCATCGGGAGCCCCTGGTCCTTGACCTGCCTAGCTTCTCTCTTTGCTCTTATCAGGAGCTACTCAAAGGGAGCCAGAGGCTGAGAGGGTGTCTGCAGCCTCAGGCATTCACCACTGAAAGTCGTATAGGGACTGCTAACTATACAGGTCACAGGGGGCTGGGTGTGCTGTGGTCTCCTGAGCTCCAAGTCATGGCAGCAAGACACGCATTAGCTCACTTCATGTCACCATGGCAGGCTGCATGTCCATGGAATGTCTCTCCAGTACCCTGAAGGTTCAGCCCTTGTTCTGGGCCACTGCTGGTCACAGGCACGGAGGGAAAGGAAAGCACAAGGTCATCTAAAGAGAATGACACAGTCACAGCGGCTCAGTGGTCACTGCTCAGAACATGATAGCAGGTCAGGAGGTATGGAGGGCCAGGGTCTGGAATCCACACCCTCCACTCTGTCACTGTGTGCGTTAGAATGCTCTTCCTGCTGCTAATCCTGTAGTGAGGCAAGGGTTCATTTCTTTAAAAATTGTAATTCCCTGATGAGTGAGATTGACTTTTGATTTGGTCCTTGGATTTATGGGGAAACAGGAAGCATTCCAAGGCCAGAGATAAATGTGGACTGTAAAGCACCTATAGCTCTGCATTCTATAGGGCCCGCACTCTGACACCCTTCCTAATTTGACACACTTCCTCCCTCACAACGTACTAACAATGCTTTGCTAAATTTCTATTACAGCTGTGTCCGGTAGGTTTCCGTATGGTTCTAACAGTTTTTCTATGCGCATTTGTGCCAGAGGCTGTGCACATACAGGTTTAAGCTTGTCACAGCTGTACTAGGCCTGATACCTCTATTAACATACATGATTTGTGCTGTGAGTCGTTTTGACTGAGATTAGCTTTTGTCAGTCCTCTGGTTGTTTCCTCTGCGTCTGTATCCATCTTTGTTCCTTAGCCACACATCAGGATTTATGAGAGTGTCTCTTTTAGACAGCACATGATCCGGACTCTGGTTCCAAATGTGACCTCATTCTGCCCTCCCAGTGCGTCTGAGCAGAGCGAGGCTCCGCTCAGCATGTTGCGGCTGCTGCCTCTCTCATCCCCACCCCTTTCTCTTCTGCCTTTAACCTCAAGTCAATCAGAAATTTGCTCAAGTCTTTGGTACCTAGAGACGAGCAAAATTATGTCCCTTCCTGACAACACGCATGTCCCTGGTGTATGACCCAGACTGTGTTTGGATCCTGCCCCTCTCTGTCTTGTCAGGAACCCAGGACCACTTTGCCAGCCCCCAACCCCAGCCATCTATCCCCCAACTCATTCCTGCTGGACATTGCTGTGATGTCCCCACCTGCCTGTCCTGCCTGGGCCGATTGCCTGACCTGCTGCCACGCTGGATCACTACCTCCCCCCCCACCCCACTCGGCCCACTTGCTAACTCCGGCTCTACACCTCTAGGTTCCAGATAGAGCCCAGGCTTCCAGTGTAGGCCTCTAGCTTTAGCTGTCTGTGGAATAAGGACTGGGGTTCTGCAGCCGACTGACTGGGGTTCACATCTGTCTAGACCACAAGCAGATGACTCAGGTCTCCATTTGCTCTCTTTCCTCCGAAGAATAGTCCCAACTTGCTTCCTCTGCACTGAGCCCTCAAGGGGCGCCCTGTGTGTACCTGGGATGTTGGGAGAGAGTGCACTGATGGGTTGTAAGATGTCAGGCACTCACTAACTGGTTGAGTGGGCTATTTTTAGCCTCCCAGCTCTGTCTCACTCCATACTGAATCTGAACGCCCTCAAAAACTGTCAAGTGGGGGATTTCCTGTGGTGGATCTTCGGTGACTTGCTTTGTGTCTGTGTCTATGAATGACATTTATCCCACAGTGACATTCGTGGGCGGCAACTTCTCCCGAGGGAACCCTTGCCACCACCTGCACTGTGACTTTCAGGTCATCAGAGTTAATTATCTCCAGACCAAGTTCTTGGAGAAGGGGGTAGGTAGCTCTGTGACAGCCGAGTTTGGAAGTCAGAGATTGACACATGACCACACTGTGACCCACAAGGTGAGGCCTCAACCTGCTCCTCTGTTACCTGGGAGATGCACAGAGATACCCACAGCAGAATGGAGACAATAGTAAGCAAAAAATCTCTCATGGCTAGATAGTGACTTGGTGATTGATTGACAGGTTGACTGGAGCATGGAGGTCATGCAGACATGGGATCTTTGTCCTGTGTCATTTACAGCCAATGTCACCAGCATCACACCACCCCGCCAACCCTGCTGTGTGGGGCTCCACTGACCTGAGGGAGCAAGCATTTTCTCATCACCACTACTATGTAGTCCTTAATGGAAGCTGCCTCTGCCAGGCTGCACACCCAGATTTCCACATTGACCCTGCATGTCAACTGGCATTAGAGAAAGACACTGAGACCCACACTGAATAACGGAGTTGTAGATGTTAGACCTGGTTCTTCAAGGAGTTTGGGATGTGATGTGATGCCTGTAATTTTGTGGGAATCCTCTTTTGTGGAGGGAGGAGTGGGAAGAGGGACAGTCCCTAATCAGTCTGAAATTATGGGAAGGAGGCTCAGGTGGGACACTTTACTTCAAGGATTACCTACAAGAGACCGAGAATGGATCTGGCTCCTTGAGACTCATGATGGGGCTTACAGCCCCTCTGCTCCCTGCTGCCTCAGTAAGTCGGGGACCCAGAAGGTCCCAGAGGAGGGAGCACTGGTGGGAGCACTGGCAGGAAGCCTCACTGGGAAACAACCTCACTCACGCTGCATTAGCATGCAGTCCTCTTAGGCTCTGCAGCTCTGGCCTCTATCAGCTACCCCCCCCCCCCCCCCCCCCGGGCTTTGCCCTGAGCTCCACAGTGCTGACTGAATCTCATTCTGCATTGCTATAGCTGATAACTGTACCTGGAGTCCTGAGTACTTTGGAAGATGCATTCTGTGGCTGGACTTGAATGACAGTTTTATTCTTTTCCCAGTGCACTGGTAGAGAACTCTGGCTACTCTGTTCTTTCCCTGAGATACGGTGCCTACTCTTTTTGCTTGGCTATTGGCTGACGAATTTAGAATATAGACCGACCTCCCTGCTGCCTGGGGCTGTACCCATTCCAAGACGGTGTCTTCCCCAGCACCTGCTGCTAGACTACTTTGCTACATTTTAACCTGATTTTTGAAAAATGAATGTTGCACATGGGGCCTGCATGCATGTCAGTGAGCCACAGATACCTTGTGGCCAGAACAGGTCAAATTCCCTGGAACCGGAGTTACAGAGGGTTGTGAGGCAACCAGTGGATATTGATACTTGAACCCAGGATGTCTGGAAGAACAGTCAGTGCTCTTAGCCACTGAGCCATCTTTCCAGCCTTTAACTTTACCTTTTCCTCTGGGAGACTGCTGACTGGGTGAGCATTGCACCCCTGTCTTTGTTTTGCTTTCTTATCTTTTCTCTATTCCATTGTTTTTGCTCCCCGCTTCTCAAGCCTGGCCCCACCCCCACTCCAAGTCTTGGGCAATGTCTGTCTTGACAATGTTCTGCCAGAGTCAAGTGCAGCTTCTGTGTAGTCATTTGCTTTTGCTTTCCTGTTGACTTCTTGCTTTGATCTCTATGCTGGTGCCAGGCCAGGCCACAAAGCACCTGTATGGACCGTCCACCTGAGATGTCTACAGCTGCCTAACAGCCACACAGCACTGTTGCCAACATCAGGACCAGTATCTGTCCTGTCCCTCCCTGCACCTTGTGAACTTCCCTTTAACATATCTCCAGGGCTTCACTGATGTCTCCTGGAGTCAGGCAGTGGTGTGATGCTTTTAAAGCCTTCCCTGCCAAGCAGCCCGAGTGACCTTCACAAGTAGGTAAGATACAGCATGCCCAGCTTCTCCTCACTCTGATTAAGAATAAAATCCATGCGGCTCAGTACCTCCAACCCAAAGACTCCTCTCTCCTGTCTCAAAGGATGCTGGGAAGCTGCCCTGATACCCCAGCTGTTTACCACAGCAGTCTTCATATCTGATACCACTGAGGTGGCCATTCATGCAGCATCTCCCTCATCATAGTCCCCAGTGCCAGTCCAGAGATGTTTGCTTGATGATCTCAGATTGCAGGTTACATAATTTCTGGACCATTTCTCAAACATTGCCTAGCAGGCTGTTCCCAGTATATTCTTGAATGTAGACATTAGCCCCATTTTTTCCACTAGATGACATGAACTGTTAAATTACCTTTGTCTGGTGTGAGGCAGCGACTTTTGCTCATCATCTTGGCCTGAGAACCATTTCCCAACACTAGTGGGAACCTGGGGTGTAGAACCTGCCATAGGACTTCAGAGCTTCGGATGCTGTGCTTTTGTGATTTCTGTCAGAAGCGTCTGCTCCACCAGCACTAAGGCTAGGCTTAGCAAGGCAGAACAGGGCTCAGGTCACAGGAGCAGAACTGAGAAGCCACCTGTGACTCTAGCCTACCTCCATAGTTGGGCTCAGTTGGCTGTTCCTGGGTGGCTGAGCCCCCCGGCCCCACCCCATGACCGACAACTTCTCTGCGATATCAGACAGCTGAGAAGTCCTGTCTTCACCTGGAATCTGGCAGACTGGCCTAGAGCCTGAGGTCCAATAATGTCAACCTGCAAGGCAGAGATTGAGGGATGGGCAGGGGCATGGCGCAGTGGGTGGAAGGGAACAAGCTTAGCCAATAGTCAGCAGTGGGGCTATGGGAATTCTGACAGCGACCAGAGGGAGCGCTGTCCTCCTGCCTCTGCTTCTGAAGCAAATGCGCTTGTGTGTGCACACACGTGTGTTTATACAAATGCATGAATAAATAGATCCATGCAATACACTTGTGTGTGCACACACATGTGTGTTTATACAAATGTATGCACACATAGATCCATGCAATACACTTGTATGTGCACACACATGTGTGTTTATACAAATGTATGCACACATAGATCCATGCAATACACTTGTGTGTGCACACACATGTGTGTTTATACAAATGTTTGCATACATAGATAGATCCATGCACATACATCCATGCACACACAGAGGGAAAATGGGTCGGGGTTCTGGAAGGATGCTGGATCCTGGATACACCATTGACTCAACAGTCAAGGGGTCCTGGCAGCTGGAACTCCCACATTCCCTTTCTTGGTCTACTCTCACACTTTGTCTATACAGTGGAAGCGCACGCGCGCGCGCACACACATACATACACACACACACACACACCAACATTCCTTGGAGCACTGAAATGCTTCTCAAAGTAACCACTGCTTGTGACGCAACTCCAGGAGGTGTTTCCAGTACGTGTCAGACTGTGCCCAATTGGTTAAGTGAGGCAGAGACAGAGGGGACCATGGTCACAGCTTGAGGGACACCCAACTACATTTCTTGTTAGGCTGCTACCAGCAGTCTTTTTTTTTTTTTTTTTTCAGTTTCCTCACATAGACGGACCACCTTGGCTCTGGCTGTGCTCTGGCCTTCAGGCTCTGACTACACTTGGTTCTCTGGCTTAGCTGGACATGGAGGCCCAGCAGAGGTAGCTGACCAGGGCTGATAATATTTCCTATATGCCTGATTCCAAGGCTGAGGCAAGAGAAGGAGAAGGCAGAGGGTGTGGCCAAGCAGCCAAGGAGCTGGGGTTTTCCCACAGATGGAACAATGCCTGGCAGAGATGGCTCAGGGCCCAGCTGTGCCTTGCAGGCCTGGGAGCCACTGCGTGTGAAGCTGCCAGTGAGGAGAAGAATCTCACTGGAACCCAAGTGTTGGCACCAAAGTCCCAAAGTCCCACCGCGCCTAGAGACAGGTAGGGTGTGGACTGTGTTAAGGATGTTGCAATCCCAGACACAATTGAGTCTGCGGCTCTCAGCTGGGCTGGGCCGGGCAGCACAGCTGTGGAAGGTTTCCAGGCCAGCCACAGGGAGGTGGGATGTGCCCAGAGTGAATGATCTTCATTTGTTTCTGAAGCTCTGCTCCTACTTCAGTCCACTTTACTCTCCACACCTAATGAACACTAGCTCTGTTATACTCAAGCAAGTAATAGAAGCAGGACTGGGGGAGGGACAGGGAGGAGAACAGCTGGACCCCTGGCCATAGCCCATCTTCTCGCTGGTGGAAACCTTCTCTTACTACTCTAGGTCATCAAGGCCATTCCAGGAAGATGCTCTCCCTACCCAGCAAACAGCAACCTTACCCCACATCGACAGGTATGCCGGGCAAAGGCGTTTCTGTGTACACCATTAGTTCCACACGAAACGAGAAGGCCTTGATCTTCCCACCTCTGGAGACAGCAACTGCAGCAGACAGGTGCTTGCTGGGGGGTGGACCTCCCCACTTTACACTCAGACCACCAAGGCGTTCCTCCAAGTGCCTGCGAACAGCGATCCTTCTCCTCGCCTGGGAAGTAAACTCTGATAGTGCCTCCATAAAGCCAATGGGCTGTGACTGCACACAAGCGAAACTGCCGTGAAATGTTATTGCCTTGAAATACAGAGGCACCGGATGGTGGCGGCACCGGAAGGCACTGGGTGGTGGGCAGCCAGCTGTAAGAGCAGATGCTCCAGCAAGGACAGGGACAACCCCCGTTGGGTAGGCACTGGGTGCCTTGGCTGCTCCCCCATCTCCTTCAGTTACTTTTGATTTGTCGTTTTGAAGTCACAGCTGCTGACATCACCAGCCACACGGGTGCTGGTGGCGTTGGGAGCTGGAGGCACCTCCAGAAGTCTTCTGGGATTCCTCCTTCACCCTCAGGTGGGTCCTCCCAGCAGACCAGGTTCCATGACACACACAGGTGAGGAGGAGGTACCCCCATGTGGGGGCTGTGGGCTCATGTGCTGGGTTCTGCAGCTATTCAATCTGGATGTATGGAAGCACCTCATAACTGACACCCTCAGGATTGTTCTCAGAACACCAGAAACACAGATGAGGAATTCTGGCCCTGTCTGCTGAGGCTCCTCTACACAACACCATCAGTATACAAGAAGGTGACCACTCAACACCACATGTCATGGGACAGGTCTTTTTGTCACCTCCACATAGGCCAAGTGTTCCAAGATAAGCCTGGACTTGTATGTGTCCAGTAAGAGCCTGGCCCCTGGGGCTGTAGGCTATATCTCCTTAGTCTTCTAAGGGCTGGCTCTGAGGCCCTGACAGAACACAGTGGCTTGCATAGCTAGACTCAGAACCCCATCCTACAGGGTGGATAGCATACCTATGAGATGGGCCAGCCACTGCCCACAGCCTGGACCTCAGTCACAGCAGGTGCCAGACAGCTTACAGCTGATGGGATGGCCCAGGAAAGCATGTGCTGAAGCCCACATACTGTCACCTTGCCTGGGCTATGGCCTACACAAAGGCTATCAGGTGACCAATTCAGTCAGACTAAGCCCTGGGAGAACTAAGTAAGGCCCACGGGCCAGCCCTGGGGACAAGGGCCCACACTAGGGGCCAGCCCTGGGGACAAGGGCCCACACTAAGGGCTGGCCCTGGGGACAAGGGCCCACACTAGGGGCCAGCCCTGGGGACAAGGGCCCACACTAAGGGCCGGCCCTGGGGACAAGGGCCCACACTAGGGGCCGGCCCTGGGGACAAGGGCCCACACTAGGGGCCGGCCCTGGGGACAAGGGCCCACACTAGGGGCCGGCCCTGGGGACAAGGGCCCACACTAGGGCCGCTCTTCCTGAGAGTCTCACAGTGGGGCTGACAGGGACCCGAGGCTTGCCAGCTCCTCTTCTAGGATCCCAGTGCCATCCTCCTCGCTAGCGCAGAGGTGCTGAGGGACAAGATGCAGAGGCTCTGAGACCCACCTGAGCAAGGCGTGCGCTCCGTCCATCTTCAGAACTCACCGTAGACAGCGCCAGCCCCATTCTTGGTCCCACAGGGAGGACTGAAGATGCCGAATTAGAGCAAAATTAAAGCTCTCTGTGGTGACCCCGCTGCTCCTCACCAGGATGGCATTGAGCATGGGGCCATCTCTTCTCTGGCTGAGCCGCGATCAGGACAGGCATGAAACTCGGGGCTCATAGCAGTCTTCTCTCAAGTCCCCAGCCTGTATATTGCATAGGGCATCAGGGGCCAGGCTGATGAGGATACTGGGAATTCACAGATATACAAACCTAGGACCAAGCAAGGCAGAGCTCTTGCTGTGACCCCACAGGAGAGCCAGTGTGCCTTATGCCTAGATGTGCGAGCCCTGGTTGGCACTAATTTATTGCAAATTGTTTGGAGAAAGTCAGTTTAATTAAAATCTAAATGAAGCTCCCAGGAGGCCCCTCCCCCGGCCCTGCTGGGCATAATGAGGAGGCGCAGGGCGTCTCACCGTTCAACGCACTCATGGTTTTTTTTTGTCATCACAAAGCCCCGAGATAATAAAATTTATTCATAGAATTCACACTCCAGTGGTGTAAATAAATGCTGGGCTGAGGTACACAGAGAATAGTGTGGAATCCCAAACTGGAACCAGGTGCCAAGCCTGTGACCATTTCCTTCCCATTGTAAATCAAAGCACAGTACAGCCTCCCCAAGACTGACCCAGATTTGCCTTAAATGATGGTCTGTGGAAGCATTGCTCTTGGCTTGTTTTGGAGTGGACACTATTGTCTGAAAACGGGGTGGGGGGGTACTCCTGGAGCTCCAGCCTGTGCCCAGATCAGAGGAAGACTGAATAGCAGGGGTCCCTGCTGCATGCCACAGCCAAGCCTTTTGCTCTGTGGAGCCTCAGTTCCCACTGGCTGATCCTGCCAGTCCATCTCAGTTAAGTCCTCTTTCCTCCAGGGCCCAGCTAGCCAGCCCTTGGCTGGTCAGTTTGCCAGGCCCTTGGCAACCTCAGCTGAGGAGTCATCATGGCTCCTCCAGGTGATCTCAGAGCCCTACCATAAGCTTATGTGGATGAGACAGCAGATAGATGCCCGGGTGTAGTCATTTGGTCTGTGCTGCAAACTGTGGCACAGGTGGAGTGTGATGGGTGGACGGATGGAGAGGTGTGTATGGTCTGACGCTAGAGAATCCCGCCAGCCCTGGGAATTTGCCAAAGGCTCTTTCTCTTTGCTCCAGTGGCTGATACAGCGGAAGTGGGGGTGGGAACTTCATCCCAGCACATCAGAGGCTCAGCTTCCAATCACCCTTCAGACAGGATTGGAACAAGATGTCACTTGTGAGGCACACAGCACACAGCATCTCCACAGCCACTGCGCTTCGAGCGCTGAGGACTCCCCAGGGGCCAGGCACTCTGCCCACACCCTCCGCTTCCGGAGCCAGGCTACCTCCCCTCCCAGGCAGGCGTCTTCCCTGAGCACCCACCGCACCTTCCCTGAGCACCTGTCGCCCTCACCGAAGCTGCAGTTCACACTTCAGGGCTTTTATCATAGCCTTCTCCAGTGTTATGATAAATAATTGAAACTAAACCACATGTGTCAAAATAAACGACCCTCTTGCAGAGGGGAATGAATCTCTACAGCCTGAGCTATCTTTCTCTTGAGATGCCATAAAATGAGGACGTTCCCTGAAGAACAGACCTGGCATCAAGGCTGAGAGAGAGTAGCTAAGGGCTCCTGCTGGGACTGTGTAGCTGAGAGAGTATCTTAGGGAGCTGTGCCCCTCTATCTTATCTTGTGACTTCATCTATGCTCCAGCTCATAGGCCAGGCTCGGGTGACGTCACTGGTCATGACAGTCTCCTGCTCTTTCTCCGTTGTGTGCCAAGCCTGAGCTCAGCAAATGTCCAGCCATCGGGGCTCCAGGATGGCTGGATGGCAGGTTTGCACAACCCCAGGGCCATGAAGATTCTGTCCAGGTTCGGGCCACATCTGCCTGAGTAGATGGTGGCATGAGTTATTCCTGTGTGTGAGTCCAGACTTGGGCAAGGCTGGGGATGGGGAGACAGTTGGGGCCACAGCACTACCACACACCTGGGGCAGCCTTCACCAACCTCTGCTGGGGACCCTGAAAGTAGATGGCCTATGCCATCTGAACCTGACAGCATGGCCTGGGTTGCCTCCAGCAGGCAGCATGCATATCATTACTCCATGATTTACATTTCCAGCTTCACCAGGTGCTCCCGCCCACGTCAAGTACATGCACCGATTTTTTATGCAAGATTGAACAACTTAACGGCCTGAACAAGTCTGATGACAAGACTTTAATTGCTATTTTTCTCCCTCCATTCCTCAAGAGAGCTATATGCAGACATTTAGAGAGGTATTTCATAAAACAGGAAAGAAAGCAATTCAGGAAATTCCCTGTAAATTTGCCTCCTGAGCCCTGTGGTGGCAGGGTGCTGCTGTGTAAGAGACTGGGTGGCTTTGAGCCGCTTGGCTCCAGGGCTTTAACGGTGCTTCCTCTGGGGTGCGTATGGATGGGGTGACTTTGACCTCTAGCTGGCCGGTGCCTGAAAAGGAGTCCTGAGAGGAATCAAAGACCCAGATTCCAATACAATGGCCATCTCCAGAAAACTGAGGCTACCTGTCTCATTGTTCACGGGCTCCCATCCCTCGTTCTCTAACAGAGTACACATTCATTCACGCACTCAGTAACTCACTCGTTCATGTACACATCAAATGTCTACACAGTGAAAACTGTACACAGGCCTGGGCCATCTGTCAAAGCTCTCTCGAATGGGCAGTGAGTGGCAGGGAGGGGGTAGATAAGAAACCAGCCTGAGGCAGACATACTAGATAGGACCAGAGTGGCTAGACTTGAGATGGGCTTGGGGCAGGGTACAGAGAGCTAGGGAGTGGCAGCAGAGAGAGCTGGAGTTTGGGGCCAATTCCCCACAAGCAGCTACACATCCCTTGGGGGCTGTGGGCGTCCATCCACACATATAGGCTGGGGACAGCGCAATCAATACCATCAATACTTGACTGCCGTGAAGACAACGCCAGCACTGTCCGTGGGAGCACGTTTTGTCTGGAAAACGCATAAATTCTCGGGTAGGGGATGGAAGAGGGAGGGAGAATACCAATGATCATAATTTGTTAGCCAAGGACCCCACCTCCCCTTTAGAACAAGGCATGACAAACACCTGAAGAGCACAGGAAATGTATTCTGGAGACCAAATGGAAATCAATCTCTCTTTTCACGAATCTGCAGCCCTCGGTAATTCTAAGAAGCCGTCCTGGCTGCGTTCATTGCTCATTCACAACGTGTTCAAAGGACTCCTTAAGGTTAGAATTTTCCTTTTAAGAAATTGCTCAGGGCAGCGAGCTCTCTTGAAGAGCTACTGGCTGACACCTCTCATTAGCGGCCTCCAAAGGGCTGAGGGCCACTTGGGCCGAGAGCCAGGTCTCAGCTGATCTTTGTCCTGCACAAAGGATAGGATAAAGGGGAGCTGGTGCCGAAACAGAGCAAAGCCATCAGAACGCAGCTGGCCAGGGCCTCATAGGAGAAGATGCCCCAGGGACACAGCAAAACTTTCTATTGGGGATGTCCACACACGTAGGGAAACGGAGTCTGGGGCAGGCCAGGGTGCTGTCACCAGATCCTGATCCTCTTACCCAAGGCCAGGGCCTCCCCTACCTCCCAGGTATGGGCTGAGTTAGAAGTCTGTCCATTGAGCATTTGTGTGTTTGCCCTCGGGTGCCCAGTGCCCATCTTGTGATCAGGCTGATGCTGATCCACAGATCAGAGCATCTAGCAATTTAGAGAAAAATGACAGGAACCAGGCTCAGCCCAGTCACCTGGGCTCACAGACAAATATACAAATATGCGCAAATGTGCTCCTGTGATCACATACACACAAGTGTGCACAGTCACCAAGCAGGTTTGCATGTGTGTAGCATGTGTACTTACAACTGCCAATGGCACACTTGGGTGCATATATACATCTATGCTCACACATGTGCTTACCCACACACGTGTGTGTCCACCAGGGACGGAATAGGCCAGGCTAAAGCACAGAGCAAGAAGGAGGTTTGGGGATGATCCAGAGATTCAAGGCTATGGTCTGAGGTCAGCAGTCAGGGAGCTCCTTGGTGCTCCCAGTCTGTGCACAGATGCCTAGAGAGGGCTCTGCGGCCCTGCTGCTGAGGGCTAGGCTGCAGGGAGGGGTAGGGGTGGGGTGAAGGGTGGGTTTCTCTTCACAGCTGCAGCACCCCCACCCCTACCCCCACCCCGCTGCCCTTGGCTCCTCCTGGTTCTTCTCCTGGACAGGCTTTTACACCAGTGAGAGGGGAGGGGCTGGGCCAAGCTGCCATAAAAGGCCCTTGGTGTGGAGGGACGGGAGCCTCCCAGCTCAGCAAAGGAAATATTGAAATTAAATCCTTTCCCAGGGTTGAGGGAACTTCCGTCCTAATTAAATAGAGGGGACTCCTGGGCCTGCTGTCAGAGCTGGCCTGCTCTGGGAGGGAGGAAGCAGATGCTGCCCTTGGAAGGGGAGAGGGAAGGGGTGGCGACGGGCGGCGGCTGTCCCCCTTTGATGCTGATTCCAGGCACACACGCTCATCACGTCTAATTAAGGCCGGGCCTGTGCCTCCTGTCCTGAGGCACAAATCCATATTCAAGGGCTGGGTGGGGACCACGGGCAGGCCTGTGTGGGCAGCTGTGAAGAGGAACTCCCCCTCCCAACCCCCCCCACACACACACACTGTATGCCCCTCCTACACCTGGCCCACTAGCTTGGATGTCTAGCGCTGTTGCCCCTCAGCCCTCTCTTCTGAGGAAGGCCCTCATGCTAGGGTGAAGGAGCAGGAGAGCCCAGAGCAGAGCCCTAAGGACAAAAGGAGACAAGAGCGAGCCTTGGAGCTGAGTCCAGAGAAAGGCAGGATAGGCAGTGCTAGAGAAAGGGTGTCTCTGATCACTGTGTAGCTGTAGAAATGAAGCAGACTCCTGAGCCCCGACCTGGCCACGGTGTCTAGGATCCCAAAAGCGAGACCCATCCTGAAAGCAAGGTGGGGCAGAGGCCAACTCTGAACTTCTGAAAGAATCCATTATCACCCGGGATCTCTGCCTCTCCAATCAGGCAAACCTCCTATAATCCAGTGTTGTTTGTCAAATGTGGGTTAACTTTAGTTTTTTAAGAGACTGTGCATGATTCTGCTGTGATTTAAACTGCCCAGCCCTCCTCTTGGTTGGTGGCAGCTCAGGTCTCCATGTCACTTCCAGCTGCACTGAGCTGTGTGGAACCAGTGGATGACGGTTGTCACAGATACACTGTCTGGAATGGCCTCGCTTCTAGCCTGCCTTCCCCTTCCTTCCTTCTTTCCTTCTTTCCTTCTTTCCTTCCTTCCTTCCTTCCTTCTTCCTCCCTCTTCCTTCCCCCTTCTTCCTTCCTTCTTCCTCCCTCTTCCTTTCCCCCTCTTCCTTCCTTCCTTCCTCCCTCCTTCCCTCCCTCTCTTCTTTCCTCTCTCTTCCACCCTCCCTTCCTCCCTTTCTTCCTTTGGTAGCTAAAGGACCTTAAGCTCTGCTCTCATTTCCAGCCGAGAGGACCGCCCAGTTTTCATGAAGATGGTTGTGTGCCTTCCTGCTTGATGGACCCAGGGTCTGCCCCTGTGCTGTCGTCAGAACCTGCCAGCATTAGGCTTCTCTCCAGTGCCACCAGTGAGTGCTGTCCTGCCTCTGCCCAGTGCTCTCAGTGTCTGTGGAAAGGTTTGTGTGACACGAGTTAACTTCAGGGGCTGGTTTTCATGGCTATTAGAAGCGTGCTGTGGTCTTTATTCTGGGACTAGTGTGTCTTCCACCAGAGCTGTGCCTCTTCTAGTTGATCTCCTATGGTGTGCCTGAGGTATAGGCAGGCACCACACTGTGTCCCTCCAAAGTTAATTTGCTGAAGCCCTGACCCCCACAGGACAATCTGGAGACAGGGTCTCTGGGGTCAAATGAGGTCACAAGGAAAGCTCTAATTTGATAAGACTCTGCTCTTGCAGGCTTCCTCTCTCCCTTCCTGTCTCTCCTCTCATTCTTTCCTATTCTCTCCTTTCCCTGACTACCCCCACTCTGTCCACGTCTCCCCGTCTCTTCCCACTGAAAGCACAGAGAGAAGACAGCCAGAAAGAGGACCCTCACAAGAACTTGGGCATGATGACAGCTGAACTTCCAGGCTCCAAACTGCAAGAGACCCGTTTCTACTGTGCAAGCCACGCAGCCTGGCCCCTCGTCAGTCAGGGCGATGCTTCTGAAGGCTGCTACATAAGAGGGTCCTTCCAGTGTCCCAGCACCGTGTCCACTCTAGCAGACTCAGCCAGCCTGTCCCTTCCTCCTTACCCTCTGCATGACACCCTGGAGTTTCACCTCATGCCCTTACAAGTTAATTAGCAGCAGACACCAGGGCACCCTGGATGGACATCAGGAATTGCTCCTGGAGTCTCTTCTTGGTGTCTTAACACTAAATTCTGAGCACCTTACTGCCACCCTCAACCAGGCCTCTCCGCCCTGATGCACACTTTTCAGAGCACCCCCCACGGAAGACTTCACAGGGCTTGTCTCTCTTATACAAGAGAGAGATTCTGTCAGGAATCACAGCCCCACGTCTGCTGTCCACCATCCATAAGGTCCGCGTCTTCTACCAAGGGGTGCGGCTCTTCAAAACAAAGGAAAGTCCACACTGGTTCTCTCACAGGCAAGACAACTGTCAAGGCCACATGCCTGTGAACTTAGTGTTTGGGGGCTGAATCAGGAGGATTACAAGTTCAAGGCCAGCCTGGGCAGTTCAGTGAGACCCTGTCATAAGACAGTCAAACAAAATGTGAGAAGAGAGCAGAGGCCGTAGCTCAGCAGCAGGCAAGGCACATGCCTAGTGTGCTCACGGCCCCAGGTCCGCTCTCTACCCCGAAAGTGAAACAAAAGCACACAGCTGTTTCATTTATGCTCACGTGCACATCAGCTAAATGCTGCGCTGAGGGACAACACATCCGCACAGACGCACACCCCGGAAGCAAGGCTGGCTTTACACAGATGAGAACAGCTGCCGTCAGAACACAGGACAAACGTGAGCATCTCCAGCACCCCAGAAGCCCCGTGCACGCCCCAACCCCACAGGGTGACCTGGCTTGGGTTGTCCTGTGTCAGAGCATTCAGGGCAGTCTGTCCTTTGCCTCTGGCTCCTTCGGATCTTTCTGCACTTTCCAGCGTGCACCGAATGCTACATACAGCAGCGGCCATCTTACTCAAGGACAGCCAATGTCCACACTGAGTGCATCTGGCTTGCAACAACTGAAGGCAGCTCTGACATCTATAAACCAGATATGTGGTGCTTTGTAAGGAGACCCAGCGGTGGGAGTATAGAGCAGTGTCTGCTCAGCTTGAGCAAACAAGGTCCTTCCTCACAGAGGACGTGGCATGGGACACGCATGTCTCTACTCTCAGGTCACATTTACTCTCCTTTTCCTTTGGCCACTCCCTGCAGAGGTCAGGTCACAAGGTGATCCCAACTGGAGTCCTCCTGACAACCAACAACGTTAACCCTTCTCTCTCCACGGCCCCCATATTTTTACCTGTTTTGGACTGATTTGCATCACCTCTATTTTTTAAGAAAAGACTGCATTTGGGGTTTTTCATTCTGAGCGTGTGTCTTTTGTCAGGCAGGAGTGTTGTGAGCCCGGTCTCTCTGTTTTGGTTTGGTTTGGTTTGGTTATTTTGTTGGTTTTTTTTGTTCTTGTTGTTGTTGTTGTTTTGCCTCGCTGTGCCTCTGGGCTAGCATCCGATTGATCAGCACTCCCATTTGGACAGCACCACCGAATCCAGTTTCTCCCAGCACGCTCCATTTTGAGCTGTCCCTGCATCAGGATGATCCTGAGCTAAGGCCCTGCATCACAAGCTCTTCCTACCCTTTGTTTCAGCCCCATCTTGACAGGCAGGCCTTTCCTCCGCTGTCTACATCATTGATAAGAGTATCAGACAATGCAGGACTGATGTCAGTCCCCCGTGGCGCTGCAGACCTCCCCGCAGGGTTACATGGGGCCATTAGCTAACGCCTTTGTCTATAATTATATACAACAGGCAACATTCACTTAGCAGATCATCTGGGATGCGTTTCCCATTTCATCCTCAAGAACCACACGGCAGTCTCTGCCAACGCCTGCTGAAGTCGCTGCAATCACCGGTCCCTCTTCTACCGGCTAAGGACCGTGACAAGGAGAGACAAGGAGGTTAGTCTCGCACGATCAGCTCTCAGAAGCCAGCATCCATCGTCGGAGAAGAGAGGCCTGGGGGGGCTTGCCAGCACTGTATTCTCTCTGCTCTGGGATGAGATGTGTGCTAAGAGCTGATATTTTAAGAAATCGGCAGGGGCCCTTCAAACCAGAGCAGATTTCTCTGACTGAGCTGAGGCAGGTTGCCTAGCAACCAACTCTCATTGCGTCATTGCTAGTCAGATTCTGAGGACTCTGGCCCCCAGAAATATGAGTATCTGGGAGAGAGGGGAGACCACACAAATAGAGAGGACAGGAGGGCCACTAAGGACTGGCCTGGGAAGGCCTGGGAGGCTTCCTGGAGGAGGTGATACTATTAGTGTCCATGCAGATGGGGCTTGGGATGAGATCTGAAGTATTGGTTGCTTTTCTAGTTCCTGTGATAAAATGCATGACAAGCACAACTTACATCAGAAAGTGTTTCTTTTTACTTGTATTTGGAGGGATTAGTCCATTACTGTGGAGAAGGTGTGGCAGGCACAGCATGAGAGAGCTGAGCACACAGGTCTGCAGTCGGGAAGCATAGAGAGATGACATCTTCCTTTGTATCCATGGTGCTGCTGACCTTCAGAGTGACTCCTCCCTCCTCAGCTGAGTCCCTCTGGAGATGCCCTCACAGAGCACACGCGTGTCAGAGCACATGCGTGTCTCCTCGGTAACCCCAAGTGCAGTCAAGTTGATGTCAATGTGAATCATGTCCCCTGGATCCTCCCTGGCGGGGCCTCAGAGGCAGAGGGGCTCACTGCCTCTCAGCCGCAGCCTGGAGGTTCCCAGAACCTATGACATCAGACAGCAGCCCCAGGGCCTCAGCTCTGGGGTCCCACACGCCATCACCGGTGCTGGGGTACTGACTAGGTGCCTAGCTCTAGGAGGTTCTGTGCACATGCTAGCTGAAGTCCATGTGTCCTGTGCAACCTTCACACAGTGGCACACATTTATCAGGACAGAACAGGAGCCTCTCTGCTGTAGATACCTGGTATCTCACAAGCCCCTCCATTTCTTTAGAGGCCAGGATCCCACCATGGCCCTGTGATCACCGTCTTGACATTGCTTGTCACCTTCAAGCATAGCCACCGTTTATGGCTTTGCCCATGCTCTGGCACAGAGGAGGCTCAGCTCTGCATTGCACCACACTGCACCCTCTGAGCTGACACAGCTTCAGTCCCGGGTCATGTATTTTCCTGCCCCACAGGGCTCCTCTGGTTTCTGTGTTCAAGTCTGCTGGATGGATCATTACTGTCTAGCTTTGGCTGCCTCGTGCCTCCGCCTCTGGACACCCCCAGGGGACATTAGCCACACAGGTCTGTAACCAGCAAACCCTCTGGCCAGTCTAAGCCAAATCCACATCCCCTCTCTCCCACTGCGTCCTCTCCGAGACAGACACCCTGGCTCTATTGCATACTCAGAAAAGCAATTTCTTCTCTACCAGCCTTTGCATATCAGGTACGAGGTTCTGAGTCACTGTCCCCAAAGGTTTCTACGCCCTAATCAGCCTGTGGGTCTGGAGCCTGAGGCAGGAACAGAAAGATGTGACTGGACAAGGATCCTGAAATAGGGAAAGCCCTAGATGTGGTCACAGTGTCTCAGGAAAGAAGAGGCAGGAGGGTCAGTGTTCAGAGGACACAGGCAGAAGCTATCAGAGGACAGACCTGAGGTGCTGGCTTTGAAAATGGGGAAGATGCCAGGCCCCAGGGTGCAGGCACCTCCAGGAGCAGAAAAGAGCAATTGGGAAGACGTGAGGCCTGGTCAAGGCCACTGCCTTGGAGCCTTTTGAGATGGGGTGATTTTAGGTTAGAGTGCAATGTACCTCCATACTGACCTTTACGGGACCCTCTTGGGACTCTGAGGATTTTGTCTTGGAGACATCTATCTAGCAGTCCCTTGAAAAAACAGTGTCTCTGCTTGGAAACACAGAAGTCACCTGTACCCAAAGGGCTGTGTTGAGAATCTTAGACAGTGACCAGGATGGGGAGACACCCAAAAGCCCCGCCCACCCTCTTCCCATCCCTCCTGCCCAGGAGCAGTTGGAGATGCCCCTGGGTATTCCCTCATCCCTGCATTCCAGAGAGGGGCAGGCCAGATTCAGACGTGGCTTCACTGTCTGACGCGGCTGGTTCCACGGGAAGGCTTAATTCATACAGCAAAACAAACATGTGCTTTGGTGATCCACGCTGAGTTAGACGCAAGGCATTGTTTTAATTAAGCCTCGCGACTGATGAGTCTCAATAAAGCAGCTGCTGTGCAGTATTCAGGTATATAAATAAAAACAACATCGGGCGGGTGGCTGGGGGCAGGCTTCACACAAGCTGCGTGTCATCGTGAAGGAGCCAATGTGGGCTGCTAGGACCCGGACACGCTGGCTGACCTTGGGGAAGGCACCCAGCACTCTGCAGGAAGGATTTTCAGGGTTGGGCCTGGAGTGCGGACCAGGAACACTTGGCAAGTTTAGACCTCGGGTGATCATGAAGGAAAGGCCACCAAGACTCCCCTGGGAGGAGAATGGGTTGGTGGCCTGATGAACCTGACACCACATACCCTTGGGCCATTACTAGGAGAGTACAAAGAAGCCCCTTGCCCCCGAAGCTTATGCTCCAACCTCTGCAGTCCTGAAACTGATCCATCAGACACCATCTTGGGAAACCAGGATGAAGGACGGGAGGTAATAGGAGATAGCTCCGTTGGTCCTCTACTTAGCCGCAAGCCCCCCTCTCCTACAAGATCCCACCCAGTGGAGTGGGGATTAGAGGCTTGGTTATCTTCCATTTCACTCCACTTGTGTGATCGCTAGTATCCGTCAAGGGTCAGTCTCCCAAGCCCCTGGATTCTGTGGGCCTTGGGTCCCTGCCATTCAAGGACACTGTCTACGTCGCCTGCACAGCTTCTCCCCGTGCACTTTAACCATCTCCAGATATCTTGCACTACCTAACTACATCATGTTCAGTGTGAAGAGCAGGAAAACCACACAGTAGGGCTCCACTGGCCATGTTAGTCTGTGAGGGAGGCAGGACAGGGCTCTGTGAGAGTCCTCGCTCCCTGAACAGCTAACTGAACCAGCCAGCATGGCCAAGTGTAAGGATCACCCATGGGAGCATGGTCTCTGGAATCCTCATCTCTACACCTTCCCCTCACTCGGCTTTCATACCCTGTGCTTTTCTGAGGAGAGCCCTCGGGTTCCTGGTGATTTCCTCTCTTTTTCCATCTGGGACTTCATCCCAGTACTACCCCCCCTCCAGAGCAGCTTGATGGGTCTTCATCAATAACTCCACCGTTAACTGAGCGAATAATGATCTGCGAAATTGGTGGGAGTTCCGTTAAGTAGCTTGGTGGTTAACTCTGACGCTGTTGATATTTCTGCTAAAAAATAATTAAGTGCCTCTCATTGGCTAGATTTCAGCTTACAGTTGTTAGGCATCTAATAATTTTATCACAAGTCATTTAACTTGGAATTTTGCTTAAATTCACTGCAACATGCAGCTGTGATAGATGCCATCAAAGGTGCAGGGTTAGCATGAAGGGTTGATGCTGTGTCCATTAGAGGCCATTACCCAGGGCCTCCTAGCCTTTCCTGTGTGGTGTCCTGTGGTGGAGCATTACAGAGTTAGCTATCCTCCCGTCACCAGAATCCTCCTCACTGCAAGTCAAACTGGCCCTGAGAAACTGCATCCCTTCTGCCCCTGGCTCATGTCCTCATGGTGAGTTTATCTTTCAAGTCAGACCCCACTGGGCCTTGCAGGAGGAAAGCCAGATAGATGCCCAGAGAGATAGAGAGACCATTGCCACCACACTCACCACAGGAACCAAGAACAATTTCTTTGCCCTCAAGAGACAATGGCAGGTGGCAGGCAGGTTGCCAAATGGTCCTAGCTAGCCAGGATTCCCAGGAGACTATGGGACAGTGTCCTACCAGGACAGAGGCTGAGTTGGTGGCACCAGTACTGACGCCTTGGTCTTCTAGAATATCTGGGTCTTTTAGAAAAGCTGGGTCTTCTAGAATATCTGGGTCTTCTAGAACAGCTGGGTCTTCTAGAACAGCTGGGTCTTTTAAAACAGCTGGGTCTTTTAGAACAGCTGGGTCTTTTAGAACAGCTGGGTCTTTTAGAACAGCTGGGTCTTTTAGAACAGCTGGGTCTTCTAGAACAGTTGGGTCTTTTAAAACAGCTGGGTTTTTTAGAACAGCTGGGTCTTTTAGAACAGCTGGGTCTTTTAGAACAGCTGGGTCTTTTAAAACAGTTGGGTCTTCTAGAACAGTTGGGTCTTCTAGAACAGCTGGGTCTTCTAGAACAGCTGGGTCTTCTAGAACAGCTGGGTCTTCTAGAACAGCTGGGTCTTCTAGAACAGCTGGGTCTTGGGCCTCACACAGATCTCTTCTGGGATAACAGAGTCCTACTCCTTGGCAATGAAGCTTTGGGCCAAAGGAGACCATTGGGGGGCGCAGGAGCTCAGGGTGCACTGGTCTAGAACATGTATGCCTGAAATTTAACCCCCAATGCCAGATAGAAGGGGGTGGAAATATGTTTCAGAACTGAGAACTGTGCGTAGCCTCTGGTCCATTTAGTGAGCTGGACATCTGGATAATCACGTCTATGATGGCTTTGTTGGCCTTGAGAGCCACCCCAGAGGAGAGAGTCCCCTCTAGCTTGCATGAGGCTTCTGCTAGCCGGCAAGGCCTCTGCATCCACACTGCTGTCTCTGGATGCCCTGGGCCAGGGCTGGGAGGAGGTTTTGGCGGGGTTGAGTATAGCTCCCAGAAGCAAATGGCCCAGGGACCACACTCCCAGTACTTCATTCCCACAGGGAGGCAGGAACTCAGTGTCAAGGGGTTTCCTGGCAAGCAGTCAGGGCAAGGAGCAGAGCAAATGAGAAACAGGTCCCCTCTGCTAGGGAACAAGGACCTCAAATGTGTCCTGTTGCCTCAAGTGGGCGCAGCCCTCAGCCTGGCACTCACTGGTGACCACAGCTGCATGGCAGAGCATGGCAAACTCAGCAATTGAAAGCATACACGCTGCCTCTAAGCACTGCAAGCCAGGAAAACGGTGTGTCTTAGCACAAGCCACATCTCTTAGGATACCATTTACAAAACGGGTGTGTCTTAGCACAAGCCACATCTCCTAGGATACCGTTAACATGGTACCAGAGGTATGGCTGCTGCCACACAAAGGTTCAGCAGGGACAAGAGCTATGTACCAACCTTGGACAGTACTTCAGGTCCGAGCCGTCCTGTCCTTGAGACTCCACACAGCGTTGCCTAGGAGAAGGGCAGATCTCTCCGGGACAAGGAGGGAAGGGAGCCACAGAATTTCAGAACCTGATGCTGTCCCGCCTTCTACAGCTTTCTGTTCCCTTGGGTTGAACCTCCTGTGAAGTCAGGCGCTGTGATCCTCTGTATATACCTGTTGCCCCTCTTTCCAGACCTCAGCACCCTTTCCAGTCATGAGCATGCTCACATTCATATACAAGAAGGTCTTGTCTATGACATACCGAGATACATAGGCTCCTGGCTGCCATTATGTCCTACAGCCCAGGGCTCCCGTGTACTGCGTACACTGCGTACACTTGTTTCGGAGAAGGGCATGGCTTTCACCTAGAGACTTCTGGAATCCCCTGACTCTCCATCATTAATGTCAACAGCCCCCTACAGCTGGGAAGTGACAGCTTCAGAGGACACTGGCTTCCTGGACCTACCCACTAGCCAACCGGGGTATTTAGGGTTGGTGCCTTTGTATACAGAGAAATCAAAGTCCTTTAGAGTCTCGAGACCAAGAAAGGAAGGGGCTTATGTGGAAGGTACAAAAGTGGGCTCAGGAGAGAGCCAGGCTTGCTGCTCTGGGGACAGGTGTCTAACAGAAAGAGACACTCAAGCCATGGAATATCTCAGGACCTGGAAGGCTAGTTAGTAATAACAGACTGTTCTGAAGGGAAGGCACTGACTACAGAAAGGCATTCCTCAGGTGGGCCTGACCCCATCTGTCCTTGGGGCGAAGGCTGTGCAGCGAAGGGGAACCAGAGCCCTGAGAGGCTGAGGCAGTAGCCATCTGACCTCCCCTCCTGGTGTGGATGCAGCTTGTCCTGGTCACACCTGCCGTGTCTCTATCACATCTTGGTAATAAATGAGACTCTCTGAGCAGGCCATCAATTTTGGCACGATTGGCTTTCCAGGGTCCAGGCCGTCTGCACTGCCTTTGGGGTGGATAAGCACACTGGCTGGCCTTTGTTCCCAGTTTCTGAGAGACCGTTTGTCAGAGAGATTTATACTCACTTGCAGGCTGGGAGCTACCACTGTGCCTCCTTACTCCGTGTATCGCCTGAGGGTGCTGGCTCACCTTGAGTCTCTCTGGGAGGGGTTCCTGGATGTGAGCACTGAGGTGCCTCTGAAGCTGCTCAGAGGATCCCACATATGGCACACAGAGCTCCCAGACCTGCCTTGAAAATACCTGCTTTCAGGGGGAACATGGTCATGAAGCCCTGGGGCAGTCAGGAGGATTAGAGTGCCCTCAGGAACATGTTGTTACCAATAGGCCTGTGAGACAGGATGAGACGGGCCTGGGGTATCTGAAAGGCCTGACCAGGCCCACAGTTCCTTCCTCCCCAGGAATTTTCTGGTAATAATCTACAGAGCAAGCTTACTCTTGGCCCATACAGCTTAGCCTTGGGCTAATCAGCTGGCACTGGACACATATCTACAGGAACCAGCTTGGCTTGGAGCTGGGGCTGAAGCACCCAGTTTCTTCCCTATTTCTGTTTAGCAATGAGAAGAGGGGTCCAGGAGGTCTCTGAGCTGAGTTTTAGACTCCTTCCATGAGGGTTTTTCCAGCTTCATTTCAGTTGCTATAATAAATATCCTGGCCAAACAAACAATCAAAAACCAACTTAGGGGGACGGAGGCATTTGTTTTAGCTTATATTTCCAGGTTTCAGTCCATCATTAAGGGGAAGGGCAAGGCAGCCAGTCACACCACGTCAACAATCAAGAGCAGGGAGAAAGGGAAATGCCCACCAAGTCTGCTTCCTCTCACCTCATTTTTTCCTATTCTCTATAGTTTACAACCAACCCTCTCCTAGGGAATAGTGCTGCCCATAGTGGGCTGGGCCCATCTACATCAATTAACAGCCAAGACAATCCTCCAAAGACGTCATCACAGGCTAACATGATCTGGGCAGGCCTCATGCCAGACCTACCTGTCTTCACAAAACACCATTCCATCCTCCAGCTTTCTAGTCACCTGATGAATTTGTGCTTAACTGAGCTGGTAGCATTGAAGCTCAGACACCAGGCCTGGTTGGTAGACCTGCCTCTCAGATAATTGCTACAGGAGCTGGCTGGGCTTACATGTTAAGACAACTCTTACCTGACAGAATAAGGTGGCAAGCAATGACCCTATTCTTCACTAAGTCTGTATAGTACTTTATACATTTTTTCTTAAGTGCTAAGTCCTTTTTTGGTGTGTTTGTGTTCTTGTATGTGCAGGCAAACATGTGAGTGTGTGTGCGTGCATGTGTGCACATGTGTATGAATGGAGGACAAACGTGATGGTGTTCCTCAGGAGCCATCACTGTGTGTGTGTGTGTGTGTGCCTGTTTGTATGACTACACTTGGATGTGTGGAAACCAGAGCTTGTCTCCCTCTATCACACAACATCTAATTTTTGAGTCAGAGTGTCTGAGTCTGGAACTCACTGATTGGCTAGACTGGCTGGCGGTTAAACCTCTGGGCTCCACCTATCTCACCTATCTCCGCCCTGGGATTACGGGCCACACCACCATGCCTGGCTGGAGATCTAAACTCAAGTCCTGTTTGCACAGATAGTGCTTTATCATCACCCCAACTCTACCCTCTCCTCCTCCTCCTCCTCCTCCTCCTCCTCCTCCTCTTCCTCCTCTTCCTTCTCTTCCTCTTCTACCTCCCCACCCCCCTTTCTTTCTCCCTCCCCCTCCTCCTCCCCTTTCTGCCCCTCCTTTTTTTTAAGACAGTCTCTCACTGGGAACTGGAACTTACTAATCAGTAGGTTGGGCTAGCTGGCCAACGAACTACTAGTCCTTCTGTTTCTACCTCCCTAGTGCTGTGATTGCAAATGTACCATCACGCTTGGCTTCTTATGTGTGTGTGTGTGTGGGTGGGGGGGTGCTGCGGGAGACAAAGTGGGATTTCAGGCTTGTAAAGGAAGCTCTTCACAGACTGAGCTGTCTTCCCACCTCCAGCCAAAGTTAATGAATAAAACGGCTCTGGTTTGCTCTGAGGCAAGAGTCTACAGTAAAGTCAATTTCTTAACCATCAAGTAAGGATTTCCAGGGTTTCCATTTCTCCATGTTATAATTTTGAATAATGGTTAATGTATTTTTTGAGAAATAGCCTGTGATGGTCAATCTTCATTATCAGCTTGGTCAGTTTTAGAATCGCCGTGGGTATAAAGCCTGGGTGTCGAGAAGGGTGGGACGGCTCACCCTGACTGTGTTTCCATCACACCATTACATTGCTGGGATCCCAGAGCTAACAAAAGAGATGAGGGGCGGAGCTGAGAGTCAACACCCACCTCTCTCTGCTTCCACAGTCGCAGACCAGCCACCCCAGACCCATGCCGAGATGTACCCTCAAACCAAGAGTACAAACAAACCCTCTTTAGTTCCCTTTGCTGGGTAGTTTATTACACCAAAGAGAAATGTCACTAACATATTGCCTGTTTCATCAAATGTTCCCATGTATTAATCTAAGTTGTTCATGAAACTGATTTATAATGCTTCTTTTCTTAAATTTTATGTCAATAAGCTCAACATTTATTTTCACTGCTACTACCTGTGTGTCTTCTCATGCTTTATTTGTTTTTTTCATGTGTATGTGCATGTGGTGTGCACTGTGTGCTTGTATGAATATGGGGTTAGGTGTGGACACGCCTGAGTGTGCCTGTGGGAGCCCACAGTTGACATCAGGCATCTTCCTCAGATACTCTCTACCTTATCCACTGAAGCAAGGTCTTGACACTAGAGCTCACTGGTGTGGCCAGTCTTGCCAACCAGCATACTCCTGTTTGTGTCTATAGGAAGATCCCCATAACCACCTAATGTTTATGTGGATTCTGGGATCTGAACTCTAGCCTCAAGGGTTTCCTAGCAAGCACTTTTTCATGATTTACAAACAATAATGATGCATACTTACAGAACATATCCTGGTATTTTGATTGATGTATGTGTTGCAGGAAGAGCTAAATGGCATGCTATCTCCACCCTGGTTCACTGTAGGTGGTGAGAATGTCTCAAATCTATTTTCTTGGCAATTTTGAAATATTCAGTAATGCATGTGCACTACAAAAGACAGCTGACACTTCTATCCCTCTGCCAGTCATCTCCTGGATTAATTTGTTCAGCAATTCGTTCCATTTCAATGTCTGAGCTTGTTTTTATTTCCTTTTTCTCTCTTTAGTCCCCTCTTTCCAGTTTATTGAGCTAGCACATTAATTCTCAGGCCCCTTTGTTTTTAATTGAACTATTTAAACCAATTGAATGTTCCCCATGTGCAATTTTAGGCTAATCCAGCAATTTTACTACCAAGTACTTGATCATTGTTATTTCAAAATTCCAGCTCCCTCCCTCTGGCTAAGTGACTGCTTTGTGAACTTCCGGGTATCTCCAGTTGTGTCCTTGTCACCAGCTCTTACCCTGTCCTGTTCAAGGAAACACACACATTGTACCGTTTGGCACCTTGGAGTGGCTTCATCACATAGATTGCTCCTGGGCCTTGGATCGGTCTCCAAGACTACAACTTGCTGGGCTGGTGAGGTGGCTGAGCAGTTAAGATGGCTGCCTATTCCAGGGGACCCAAGTTTAATTCCCACCTCCCACACAGCTGCTTACAACCATCTATAACTCCAGTCCCAAGAGATCCAACTCCCTCTTCTAGTCTCCTTGGGCACTGTGTGCACAGACATACATGCAGATAAAACATCCATATATATAACATGAATAATGCATTTTTTAAAGCAGTACTTGCCTTAGGGCTCAGAGTCAGGAATGCGGGTCCTATGGAGATGCCTCCCTGGTCCCTGCTGTCCAGAGGGGAGGAGTCACCAGAGACTCCCAGCCTCAGGGATAATAATGAGGGCAGAGCTGTGACCCAGGAGGAATCCAGCAAGTCTCCCAGAAGAGGTGACATCTAAGCTGATCCTGGGAGGATGCCCACTGAGTCCCACCTGCTGCAGGTGATGAGATGAAGCAAGAATCAGCAGGAGCCTGTGAGTGAGGGCAGGCTCTTCTGCAAGAGCTTCCTGGCTTTCTCAGAGCATTGTCCTCCTGACTATCCAAGCTAGGGGCTGTGGTCACAGCTGTCCTCTGTTTCCAAGGTGAGTGGTGGTTCAGGGACCCCTGCCGATATTCAAATCCACAGATGCATAAAGTGGCAATGGAGGAGCATCTGCAGAGCCCTCTTCCTCCCATTACATCGTGTCTGGATTTCTAACGAGGCCTAATGCAGCTAACTGCTGTGTAAGTGGTTGTTATGCTGCATTCTCCAGGGAATAATGACAGGGAAGTGCAGATGTAATTTTTCTTTTTTCTTGTTTTTTCTTGGTAAGTATTTTTTTTTTTGGTCCGTTGGTTGAATGAGGACAGCCAACTGTTTTATCATGTACAGGTGGAGAAACTGAGGAAAGGAGCAGTTATGTCACCAACTCAAGGTTGTTAAGGTGTAAAGGGGCACAATCAAGATGGGGACCCAGGTGTGCTGTCCCAGCCTCTCCCTGATGTGACAAGGTGGGACTTTAAATGACACTTGCGACAGACCTGATGGTCTGAGGGATGAAGTCATAGCCCCCGCCCTTACTCTGACATCTGGAAATGAATGTTTCTGTAGGGAGAAACCAGGCTAGCACCTGGGTGGCCCACTATGAAGTCAGTGGGACTGTAACACCTTTCACGTGTGAGGAGACGAAGATTGAGTTAGGCAGTATTTTCTAAGTGTTCTGAGATGAATCCTGGTTGTCCCTTGTGACCTTGGGCAAAGGTTCTGTCTTGACACTGAATGCTTAGTGGCAGAGCCTGTGACCATGGATGTCACAGTCACAACCCCTTCAAGGTGAGAGTCTGGGATAGCCTAGTGTGGCCCCCTGTCCTCTGTGTCTGTCTCCCATGGCTGGGCCCAGCTCCACTCATAGCTGGCAGACCTGGTTTTGCTTGCTGTGTTATATAGGACTGGTGCAGGAGGGTGACCCTGGAGGCTCTGAAGTAGGGTGGGGGCTTTCAGGGAGCTGGAAGCAATGTTCCAGGGACAGCCATGTGTCGCTTTCGGCCACTGAGTTAGAAAGGTGTCATCTCTGGAGAGTGGAACCACTCTGCTCAGAAGTCAGCTGGATCTACCAGGTTCTGGGGTCTGGACAGATCCCCAGGAGCCACCAGGACCAATGGGGGAAGGGCAGTAAGTGCCCAGGGTTCCGGCTTTGGCCTAGGAGCTCTTCCTACAGAGAAGCATCTCCTTCAGCTCATTTCCCAAGCTGGTCATGTGGCCTTTGTCCCGAGAGCAGCCTAGAATGTCCTCTGCAGACAAGTCACTCTTGGAACAATTTCCGCAGGACTCAGTAACCATTCAAGGATCTATGTTCTGGTCCCAGTCACTCCCCAGCATCTGCTTCAGAGTGATGGGAAGGTGGCCACACTAGCTGTTCCAACCTTGACAGTTAGGCTGTATGGGAGGCTGGCCTTGGAGATTGCCTTGGGTAAGGGGGCTGGGATTGCTGAAGGGCACCATGGGAGAGTCTGCAGCCCATCTGTCCGTCTCTCTACCCATCTGTCTGTCTCTCCGTTTCCTGTGAAAGGGGAGATCCTCTGGCCACACCAGTCCCTCAGCAATGCTCTCCCGAGGAGCTGGAGATGAGGAACAAGGAACCAAAAGGGAGAAAATAAAGAACAGCCACCCCGGATGCTCGAAGGACTCTCAGACAGCAAGGCCAGCCCTCCTCCTGGAAGAGCCACACAGAGAGCATGTGTCCTCTAAGCACGGGGAGGCGGCTGGAGGTCTGTCTTCCCACATGAATGTCACCTTGGTTGGCTGGCCCAGAAACATCTCCAAGGCCTCATCAGGCTTCCAAACACTGCTAATCGATATGGGAGATCCCTAAAAGGGGAGAACAAAGCACAGAGGAAAGGGGCTCAGAGTGCTTGATGGGAAGGCCAGCATGCTCATCTTTTTTTTTTTTTTTTTTTTTGACAGGGTTTCTCTGTATAGCCCTGGCTGTCCTGGAACTCACTTTGTAGACCAAGCTGGCCTCGAACTCAGACATCCGCCTGCCTTTGCCTCCTGAGTGTTGGGATTAAAGGCATGTGCCACCACCACAGAGCCTCTGCCTCCTGAGTGTTGGGATTAAAGGCATGTGCCACCACCACCCAGCTGAACATGCTCTTCTCTGTCCCTAGAATGTCTAGGGAAGAGCATCCGTGAATCTAGGGCCTATCTCCTGGATGTATTTAACAAAATCAAAACCTTTCTCTCTCTCTCTCTCTCTCTCTCTCTCTCTCTCTCTCTCTCTCTCTCTCGTTTTTCTCCTCTCCCCTTTCCCTCTATCACTCCTCCCCCTCCCTTCTCTGTCTTTCTCTCCTTGGAAATTGAAGAAAAGAAAGCAAGCA
>LR753375.1:395047-467292 GCA_902729485.2 Mus minutoides
CCAGCAAGAGTCCCCAGGTAGCAGCTATCCCGCAGGGGGTTTTCCTGAGTCAGTGGAGGCCAAGCCAAATGGCCCATTACTCTCTTTGCATACCTTTTTATCTCTATAACCGGTCAACAACTTTGTTTACTTGCCTGTACCTGCCTCAGGTTTTCTGCTGTTTAAACCATAGGCCTCGTATATTATTTTCTTTCACAAGAAGACTTTCTTCACTGTTCCTCATGGAGGAGGTGATACCTCATCCTTCTATCCGCTGATGCTGGAGACTGGAGGACGGAAGGCCGCCAGCAGCTGATATATCTGTAGGTCACCGGGACCACAAAGCAGCCAGCCTAGCTGGAGACTGAAAACAAGGGGCCACTGGTCCTTGACCCAGCTCCCTCTACACAGTGTGGTGGATGAGGATTGGTCCTGCATTGGTCATCCAAATACCTAGCAGAAGAGTTTAAGTGAGGAGATGCTTGCTCTCGAGCATGGTGCAGGGTGACTTGGTGACTCGGGTGCAGAAGCCACAGAGACAGCAATGGCTGCATCTGCTGCCGGAACGTGAAGCGATGCACTTCAGAAGACACAGACAGGATGGCACAGGCCAGACGAGGCACAGGCATAGCCTTCAAGACACTCCTGCCCCTCTTCTTTCCTGGCTCTGCTTTTGGCATTGTCTGGGTCTTCAGGGACTCCACACCGCCACAGAGTGAGGGCTGTCCTGGTCAGAGGCACAGTGGGAAGAGGACAGATGGACATACCCCCAGAGGCTAGTGACAGAGGAGATGAAGCAATAGCTGTGCTGGCCAATGAAGGGGTGGGTGGAGCCCACAGCACCAAGGTTCCATTCCTATGTCTGGGAGGAGATCCTGAGTCTTGCAGGGTAGGTAGGCCACCATCTCAGGCACCTCCTGAGACTATGGACTCCCAAGATCACGGGGGAAAGGGTCATCACACATGTAGACATCGTGAGTGGAAGAAGTTGAAAACCAGGGTTTTTCTCTCTAAGCCCAGACACTAGCTGAGCTGAGAGCTGAGCCTGGAGATGAACCCAAAGCTAAGGTTGAAGCTGAGTCTAGAGCAAACCTGGAGCTGAGAGTCCAGAGTCCAGCCCGGAGCTGAGAGTCCAGAGTCTAGCCCAGAGCCGAGCTCTGAGCTGGGCCCGGAGTGAATCCAGCCTGTAGCTGATCTCTGAGCAGGACCTGGAGTCCAGCCTGTAGCTGATCTCGAAACAGGGCCTGG
Organism: Mus minutoides; assembly: GCA_902729485.2. Taxonomy (NCBI): domain Eukaryota; kingdom Metazoa; phylum Chordata; class Mammalia; order Rodentia; family Muridae; genus Mus; species Mus minutoides. Next base: position 396,275 of record LR753375.1, read on the forward strand.
AGTCCAGCCTGGAGCCGAGCTCTGAGCTGGGCCTGGAGTCCAGCCTGGAGCCAAGCTCTGAGCAGGGCCTGGAGTCCAGACTGGAGCTGAGCTCTGAGCAGGGCCTGGAGTGAATCCAGCCTGTAGCCGAGCTCTGAGCTGGGCCTGGAGTCCAGCCCGGAGCCGAGCTCTGAGCAGGGCCTGGAGTCCAGACTGGAGCTGAGCTCTGAGCAGGGCCTGGAGTCCAGCCCGGAGCTGAGCTCTGAGCTGGGCCTGGAGTCCAGCCTGGAGCCGAGCTCTGGGCTGGGCCTGGAGTGAATCCAGCCTGGAGCCGAGCTCTGAGCTGGGCCTGGAGTGAGAGTGAATCCAGCCTGGAGCTGAGCTCTGCACTGAGCCTGGAGTCCAGCCCGGAGCTGACCTCTGAGCTGGGCCTGGAGTCCAGCCCGGAGCAGAGCACTGAGCTAGGCCTGGAGTCCAGCCCGGAGCTGACCTTTGAGCTGGGCCTGGAGTCCAGCCCGGAGCTGACCTCTGAGCAGGGCCTGGAGTCCAGCCCGGAGCAGAGCACTGAGCTGGGCCTAGAGTCCAGCCCGGAGCTGACCTGTGGACTGGGCCTGGAGTCTAGCCCGGAGCCAAGCTCTGAGCTGGGCCTGGAGTCCAGCCTTGAGCAAAGGCTGTACAGCCAACACCTGTTGCCTTTACCTCATGCCTTCCTTTTCAGCCAGCCAACTGTCCCTGATACACATCTGTCTGCGGGTACAGCCACCCCTCCTCTCGCCCACGTGGGGTTTCTATAATCCAAGTCATTTGAAACATGGACAATATTTTAACTCAGCTCTACCACCATTACGGATTCATTTGACATTCAGTGTGAAGCAATAACAATGAATTTCCTGGTACTGAATGTCACATCCTTCCACAAGAGCCAGCCAGTGTCATTACCATGCATAGCAGTGTCCTCGGCTGCTCCCTAGTAGTCTCTGGACTCACTGAAGACCCTGCACACCTAGGCCATACCCATACTGGCACTGACTACCAGGAGGGTCCATTGGGGCTGCTGGAGAACAGGCAGGGTGACGTGCCTTCCCATGGGGCCAGCATCCTGAGAGTCCCACATGACTTAACGGACCACGGAGAGTTGGGACAGTCACCTCCACAGCACCCCACAGGCCTTGCAGCTCCCCTCTGCTGGCCTGACTCGTGTCCTGTGCTGAATGTCCCATTTCCTCTCAGCAGAGCCATGGTGCCCTCTCCCTCTTCTTTCAGAACCAAGCTGTGCCTCAGGCTACCCTGTGGAAGGATGCAGTCTAGCCTGAGCATCCTGAGCACGTTCTGTGGGCTCAGCTGACACCCGCTCTTCTAGCCCTGACCCTGTAGGAAGCACCGAGTTCTGCCACATTTCTGTGTTTCTCCCTGCTGGAGAACTTGGCCATAAGATAGCTAGCCTGGCCCTTCCCAGGACCTCCCACAAGCAGTCCAGGGTCCCATTCCCACCCTCAGCAGGCCTCCAAGCCTCTGCAGTGGCAAAGCCATCACCATCAAGCTGTTCAGTCTGGTCCTTCCCTCCCCATTAGCACAGGCAGACATGTGCCACCATGTGTCTTCCCGGGAGGCTAACTGTTAGATAGGCAGGACAATTTTCTGTGGAATGGTGAAAGGCAGCCTGTGTTTTGGTCGAGCGAAGCTTATTCCAGAGACCCTGTAGAAAACTCTACAAGAGACGGAGCAGTGAGCCACATTCCCAGACACAGGCTCCTGACACCACGGAGCCCCCAACTCCATAATTCTGTGACTATCAGGCACATATCTCCTGTCCCAAGCTCCTGGCATTCTAGCTAGACTCCACCCCCACAGTTACAATAGGCAGGGATGCTCCTCCCCACAGCTATGTTCTCTGACTCTCATTTTTCTGCTCTCCTTCTCCCCCTCCCTTCTTCCCTCCTCTCTCCACGTGGCCATGGGCTGGCCTCTCTTTTTCTACCTTCTCTTTTTCTCTCTGCTCTTCTACAATAAAGCTCTAAAACCATGGACTGTCTCTGCTAATCAAGACCCACAGTGCTTGAACAAGGGAATAGGCCTTCCCCTAAGAGCTGTATCTAATCTCTCGAGAGAAGGCCTCCCAGTGTTTCTAGCTGCTGACAATAGGCCCGGAGAGAGGATTTGAAAGCCAGACATCAGGTGAGACCAAAATAAATATGGTCAATACACCAGGAAGAAGACGCAAAATTGACTGAACAAGTGGGCAGAGGACCCTAAAGGTCAGATTTCAAAAGACAGATGGATGCCAATGCGTACATAAGAAAATGTTCAGCACCGGAAGCCACCAGGGTAGTGACAGCCCCAACCACATGAGGGACATCACTTGTTAGAATGGCCCTGCCACCAAGTCTGAATATAGTAAGAGCCAGCTAGGATGCGAGAAAAGGTGTTACAAATAGAATCTGATGGCTCATTTTCAAAGATGCCTGGAGCTAGCTTCAGTTCCGCTAAAAATGAACAGAAAGCGTTAGACCCCTGGGAAAGCCAGCTAATCTGCCCCATCCCCTCAACACACACATAAACACACACACACACACACACACACACACACACACACAAACTGAAAGTTAAAGTAGAAAACTACAAACAGTCACACTTGCCTGCAAGGCCATGCTCCTGAAAAGCTTTAACATAAATGAAGTTTAAAACATACAGATGGGGGCTGCAGAGATAGCTCTGTGGGTAAGAAAACTGATTGCTCTTCCAGAGGTCCTGAGTTTAATTCCCAGCAACTATATGTGGTAGTTCACAGCATCTTATGCCTTCTTCTGGTATATATATATATATATATATATATATATATATATATATATATATCCACCCATATGGAGCCAAGCAGAGTTTTTGTTGAGCAAGGTATGATGTAGGTGATAGAGACAAACATAAGTTCTGAGAGACATGTAAGGTTATTTTTGTAAAGGGAGGAAAGGCCATGGGTTCAGGGTTGAAGATTTTCTCTGCTCTCAGTCATGAGTCATGATCACAACAGTCATAAAACATACAATCTCATCACTCTGAGACTCCAGAGTTCTTATTAGGAAATGACAGTGCTCTTATTATGAAGTGAGGACCAGCGTTCCTCTCAAGGGGGCCACCATGGTATTGTCTTCTTCTCAAACACAGAGCAGAACTGCAACATAATGTAGCAATTCTGCTCCTAGCCATGTTGTATCTCACAGAAATGCAATGAGCACGGGAGAGACACCTGCACTCTCTGCTCAGGGAAGCCAGAATAAGAACCAATCCATCAATAGCTGAGTGGATAAAGAAACTGTGGTACATAAGCCCATGGTGGACTATTAATTGGCCTTTTTAAAAAATAATAATAGACGAGGCTCTCATTTGCAAGGCTGAGAGTGGACTGGAAGGACACAATGCTAACTGCAATAAGCCAAACAAAGAATCAAAAACACGTCAAGATCTTGCGTAGACCTGAGAACCAAGTTTATACACAGAATAAGAGAGAGGAAGGGAGAGCTGGGGGTGGAGAGAAGGCCATGGGTACAGAGCTACATTTAAAGAGGGTGGAATGGTCCGGAGCCCCAGCATACAGCAGAACTGTGGTTCCCGACTCTGGCAGTGTGCTGACTGTGGCTCTCTGTACTTCTGGTCCCTGTCACCGACAGAAATGGAGGGCGGAAGGCAAATGGGTACAGTCACCACCAGCATGGCTGTGGAGATCTCTTTACTGTGGATAAGCATGTCAGAACACGGTTTCTCAGCTCTGGTAGCTGTGATGTGTGCTTTTGGTGACATTACGGAACTTGTTTCCCTGCTTGGTCTTTGGAATTCACAAGTCTATGTACAAGCGGCACCTGCTAGGTGCCAGTCTGCTGACAAAGGCAGCAGAAGACTTGGAGGCAGAGAGGTAGGGGAGTGAAGGAGGTGGCTCCAATCCATGGAATCCAGGCAGACACCAAGGGCCAGAGACAGGTGCATTCTGAGATTTTCACCCTAATATCAAGGTCTTCCCAGCTATGCCTTCTCTGGGGTATGCCTAGCTCACAAATCCAGAGGGATATTTTTGTCCCTATGTGGCTCAGGCCACTTTGTGAGTCCCAGGTAGAACTCTGTATATATATATATATATATATATATATATATATATATATATATATATATATATATATATATATATATATACAGGCTCTCTGTATGGGAGTGCCTGTAACCTTGGGGTAGAACCAGAGTGGGATAGGACAGGAGAGGTCAGAGAGTTCTGCAGAAATCGGGATGGGAGCTGATGGCATGCAGGGGCAGGAAGGTGCCAGGGTACAGAAGCCGCTACCTCAGACTCACGGAGAATGTGCCTGAGGGAGAGCTAAGGTGTGGCATCTTATCTGGCCAAAGCCAGCTGGAGGGACCCCAGGAAAAAGAACGGTGGGCTGAGGGCAGAGCCTCATGTAGGGAGTCAGTAATGAGGCTTTTGATGGGCTCTTTCTCACCCCTGCCCCACTCTCACCCTCAAAGCAAGCAGCCATTCAGCATACCACACTTCACAGGGACAGGAAGTGTGAGCTTGAGATCCAGGGCATTCCAGAGAGAGAGGCCAGGACCAACAAGCCACACAGGAGCCCTCAGGCACAAGGCTTTGCGTCTCCCTTTCTCCTTCCTGCTTCCTAAGGCCATGCAGCATCTCCTGACAGAGCAGAGGATCCTGGTTTGTGATTTGTCTGGTGTAGGAATGAGACTTGGAAAAGCAGTGATCACATGGCTCCCCGAGACCCTCTGTTATTCCCCCCAGGCACAGTGCAGAGTGCTCATGATACTCGACTCATCGACAAAGGACCCCCCACTGCAGCAGTGAGGACCTGGAATAGGAGTTCCTTGACACCTGGCAGTTGCCTAGCAACTGTGATGAGTCCCAGTGATGGAGCACCTCCAGGTGGAAGAGTAGTCTGGGGTCTAGTGAGGACCACGTGCCCTCCTGTGCCCCTGCTCCGCTTGCCTCCGCTTGCCTCCGCTGGGCCCCACAGATAGGCGCATAGGGGCTCCACGGCCCATTGGCGAGTCAATGGGCCTCGCTCACCCAGCTTCGTCCGTCCGACGCCAGGCAGCTGCTGAACAGTCAGCCGGTTGCCCCAGCATGTTGACATACATACACAGCCTTATTACCTGGCTAATTAGAGCCCAGAGGATCGCCCAGCCCCCACTTCCACCTTCATCCCTGCAAGCAGGTGCTTAGGCTGCTGAGAAGGCCAGTGTGTGGAGTCCACCAGTCCTACAACCAGAGTGCACTACAAACTACCACGCTTCCTCATTTCCTGAGGTCTCATGGATGCTTCTTTACCCTGGACCAACCCACCAGGATGGGTTTCTTCACACCTACTCCTCACCTCCAGGGTGAATAGCACAAGATCTCCTCAGTGGAGTTCTCTAAGTCACAGCATGCCACATGTCCCCCAAACTCCTCAGAGCCTGCCTGGGCTTTCTCATCAGGGAAGCAAGTGCAGTAATTGTCTCCGTCCTGGTTCATCAATGAAAAACAGGAATGTCATCCCTAGCCATCTAGCCCCTGGGGACACAGACAAGCCTTTGTAAAACTTGACTTTCCCTGACCTGAATTCCGGATCTCTTCAGCTCTGACAGTGTCCAATAAATAACTCCATGTTTCATGAGTGATGGCAAACCCCAGAACAGCTTTAATTTTGCAGAGCGATAAATTAACTGCAGTGTTGGCCTCGTGTGCACGATTAAACTCTTTTTATAGCATTTCGTTGCTTTACGACTGGGCGGCCTGCACCTCTCAGAATTCTTGGCAGAGTCCTCTGTAGTCAGGCGGACCTGAGCCTCAGGTGGCGAGGCTGGTGCCAGGTGCCCTTGGGAATCCCAGATCTGAGCAGCTGGGTCTAGGCCCAGAGCGAGGCTGCTATACACTCCTCCAGCCCAGAGGTGGTGCTGCAGGCAATTTCGAGGAAGTGGCTCTGTGTGTGTGTGTGTGTGTGTGTGTGTGTGTGTGTGTGTGTGTGTGAGAGAGAGAGAGAGAGAGAGAGAGAGAGAGAGAGAGAGAGAACAGCTTTGGAATTTGCATCTTTTCATGTTCCTTTTGTTTTCTCCTTCTTCCTGGCCTTTCTATGTTATGTATTCATCTTGTTTATCCCGTGTATTTCCGTCTCTACTTGTCTGAATGATACAATGAGTATTTATATTCTTTTCATGGTTGCTTTGATCTGAATGTTTGCGCTGACAAAGCTCACTGGTTACAATTTCATGCCCAGTTCAATGGTCTCAAAGGGGTTTAGGTGGTGATTAGCGCCATTTTAAAAGGTCAGAAGGACTCCTTCCTTCCTCTAGGTGAGGACAGTAACACCATTTATGAAGAACTGGCCTTGCGAGACTCAGAATCTTCCAGCACCTCCCAACCTCTAGAACAGTAAACAATGCATTTATGCCGTTTATGAAGGTCCTGGTCCGTAGCAGCCCCAATATCCAGGCAGCATCTGTTGATGCATTTTGATGTGTTTATTTTCAAAGTCAAAAACTAACCAAAGTTCCCAATTGGTTGAGTAAAGCAAGCAAAGAAATAATTGTATGGGTGGAGGGCATGGTGTATGGGTGGGGACACACGTGGAGGGCGTGGTGTGTGGGCGGGGACACATGTGGAGGGCATGGTGTGTGGGCGGGAACACATGTGGAGGGCGTGGTGTGTGGGCGGGAACACATGTGGAGGGCGTGGTGTGTGGGCTGGGGGACACACTGTCCATGTCCTCTCCTGATAGGTTCGTTTAAGTAGAAGGAAACAACACATTGTTCAAACCAAAGCAAGAGTTTACTCAGTCCGCAATATGCAGTCAGTATCTGCAGTCCAACTGCACATCTTCACAGCAACCATAGTTGGAAGTTATCTTTTAAGATGCTAATAGAACTAAGCAACAATAAATGTGAACTTATTTTATGGGAAAGTTATTTTTTAAAAGCCTTTACTGAAAAACATTAAATAAAACCCAAATAAAAGAAGAGACAGGCCGTATGCTTCCTAAAGAACATACACTGGGCTGGGCTGGAGAGAGGCTTCAAGCAGCCCACAGCCCCGTGTAAGTCCAGCTCCAGGCGATCTGACTCCCTCTTGTGGCCTCCATGGGCATCTACACAACCATTCACATACCCACAGACACCAACACATAATTCAAAAATAAAGTAAATCTTAGTAAAAGAAATGTAGTGTGTATTCATAGTGTTCGCTTTTTTTCTGAAAATGATCAAAAAACTTAGTAAAAAGGTTAAAATAGAATTATTAAATGAATTTTTGTTTATCTATAAGGTCAAAGGCTTGATATTAGCCAAGAGAGTCTTGAAGACAAAACATGGTCCCTGTGTCACAACATGCAGATTGGAAAACGAGATTGTGTGACACAGAAAGAGTCTGTCTGCAGAAACTGAAAGTGTAATTTGTGATCAAATAGACAAAACACAAGCCGGGCACGCCTTTAATCCCAGCACTCGGGAGGCAGAGGCAGGCAGATTTCTGAATTCAAGGCCAGCCTGGTCTACAGAGTGAGTTCCAGGACAGCCAGGGCTATACAGAGAAACCCTGTCTCAAAAAGCAAAAAAAAAAAAAAAAAAAAACAGATAGGATTTTGTAATAAGACACCTTTTGTAAGAAATAGCAAAAATGAATCCCATACTTAGAAGTTAATTCTAAGAGACTGAACATATAAACATAACCAAAAGCTAAGGAAGTAACCTGGTTTGGCGGTACATGCCTGTGATCCCAGACCTCAGGAGGCAGAGGCAGGCTGATCTCAGAGTTAGAGGCCCTACATAGATAAACCTGTCTCAAAAACACAAAGCAAAACAAAAAAGCAAACAACCTGTTGAGATTTGGTCTGGTGCTATGTATTATAATTCTAAACTCTGGCCCCTCCTCCCCAAGGCCTGGTTGCCCCTAGGGACAAAAAAAATCCACACACACATCAAGTAATGCTATTGCGACCTTGCTCTTTAATTTAAAACTATTAGTTAAATAAAGATGTTTAATAAATTAGTTAAATAAATTAGTTAAATAAAGATAGCCTATAGCTGGACAAAAGAGATAGGCAGGGTTTCAGTTCCTAGGCTTGGGATCTGAGGAGAGACCATGAGGGAGAGAAGAGAAAAGGTGGAGAGAGAAGACAAAGGGTTAGGTGAGTCATGAAAATATAGCCTTGAGGGCTGGCCAACTGGAGTTAAGAGCTGCCCAGATGGACCACGGCAAGTTATAACTCAGGATAATTGATGGGGAAGTAGATTCTAATAGCTTAGAGGGCAGATATCTGCCCAGCTCTAGTGCATTAAAGGTTTATTAAAAAATATAAAAGTTGTGTGTCTTTTATCTGGGAAGTGAATGATCAAAGGTGGGGTAGAAAGCCCTGGTTAAGATGAAATATTTCCTATCACACAAGCAAACAACAGCAAAAGCCCGGGAAGACCAAAAAGGAGGCAACCGTAAAGGCAAGGTTGTAGCAAAGACAACTTCACCGAAACAAAGACATTCAGTTCAGAAAGGGAACAGTTTAAATTGTGAAAAGAGAAATGACAGCTTGAAAGAGCACAGCTGACAGTGACAGGCACAAGCATGGGGGTGTACAGACAGACTCACAATCAGTGGAAGAACTTGGGGACCCGAAGGAAGAGGCAGGGGCGCTCAGGTACCAGGTACTCAGCTCAGGGACAGAGCCTGATCAAATGTGTACCGTCTCCCTCCACACTGCCATCCTAATGACAAGAGCCAGGTGTTCTGTAAGAGATGAAGCCTTGGAAGAGCAGAACAGAGCGGGAAAGTAGATGCATTCTCCACAACAGACCAAGCCATAAACAACAAACAGGAAGTAGAGAAAACAAACACAAGATTTTGGAAGCCGAGAAACAGATCGTGGAATCTGCCTGAGCAGACTTGAGAAAGACAAATTCGGAGCCAGGAAGGAAAAACTGTGAACACGCCTGGTTTGTTCCCAAGAATATTCAACAGGAAGAAGCTGGCAGCCCCAGGTGTCTCTAGGACTAGGGAGGGGAGGTGGTGGCAGAGCCTGGTGTATGGAGTGGCACTTAGCATAGGAAGGCACAGCTGTCGGTAAGGCCACATCACCAGGGGACCAAGAAATCTGAGTCCCACTTAGAGGCGCTGGGCCAGGGCCTGGGAGGAAGTGCAAATGGTCAGATGACTCCAAACAATATCTAGTGATTTCTAGGGGTGAGTAAATTATGTTCCACGTGACCTGGCAATTTTATTCTTGATCATTCACACACTCCCCACTCCAAATTAGAAGGTAAGTTGGCATTCCAATTTATACACTAAGGTTTACTACAGTTTTATCTAATAGCCCTAAACCTTCTGTAAGCCAACAAAGTATCCTATGATGGGCTAATGATCAAATAAAGTATGGTCCATTCACACCACAGAGCACAGCATATGAAAGGGAAAGGCTGTCTTCAGAAGCTTGGGAGTTCACATGGGGATGGAGCAGATCTCACACTGACAGAACAGCCTCTGCCTTAGAAGGTGACCCGGAGAGGATGTCACGACTCTAAAGTAAATTGATTTCCAGCCCTCATCAGCACTCCCAAGCCTGAACAAGCCTGGGAGAGACCGGTAGATGACTATATTTCATTACAACACTTTTAATGCTTGTGAATTTTGATTTTTAAAATATACTCGTGTTCAGTAATATATAATTTACTAGATAGGGGCTATGTTAAATTAAACTGTACCCTGAGCATCCCAACTCTGAAAAGATAAAATTCAAAATGCTCCAAAATACAAGCCATTTTGAGCACTAATATGACATCTTAAAAGGTTTTTATATTGCAGACACTTAACCTGTAAAGTCTATGCAAATACTATGCAAATCAAAAGGAATCCGAACCTAGTGCTTCTGGTCCCAAGCACTTTGTTGGATAAGGGTTACTCGGCAACATGAGAGTGGAACCAAATTATTTCCAAATATGCATTTCTCAATGATAATTGCCTCCCCTGTGTCCCCTCCTAATTAGCCAGCTTTAGAAATGTTCCTTAAAAATGAGGAAGCAAATGAGGAAGGTATGGGATCCTTCAGGGGGAGGTAATGCATCCACCTACGCGGTGGTGAGGGAAGAGGCTTGGGCGACCAGCTCAGCTGAGAGCAGCCTCCCAGGGACCAGAAGATGGAGGTGGCCATCACCAGTCTCCTGTCAGTGACCCACCTTTTATTCTTAGAAAGCCATAGGAAAGCTCCTTCCAAGCAAGAGAACCAACAACAAGGAGAGAGACTGAATGGGACACAGAGACCAGGGAGCCTGCCCTGCTGCTGAGAAGGGAATGGGCAGAAGGGCTCAGAGTTAAGTAAATCGCCAGCCAGCTGGGGCCAGGAGAGAAGAAAGTCTGCAGAGACCCGCGAGGAAGAGAGGGGACCATAAAAGGCACTGGAAGAAAGATCAACAAGAGAGCAGAGGTCAAAAAGCAAGGCAGTTGTTAACTACAGGAAACACAGAAGGCAAAAAGGAACACAACTGGACCACACTGTTGGATTGGGCTGTGAATGAAGCATAGGTGAGAAGTAAACATGGAAAAATTATTCATAAATAAATGTAATATAATTGTGTTGAGAAAACAGAGAAGAAACAAAGGGACTGGCAGAATAAAGACACATTTTTGTTTTGCTGTATTGGGGAATTTTTAAATTATGTCTTAATTTAGATGGTAGCCATATAGACAAAGCTGTTACAACTATGTGGATGTGTGAATGCCCAGAATAAAATATTTTAAAAACTACAGAACGTTGATCCTAGAAAGGAGAGTGGGGGAGCCTGGGGAAGACCAGGAGATGATTCTGTCCCATTACGACACTTATGAATTGGAAATTTTAAAACATGCTTGTTTTCAGTAATATATAAGTTACTAGATAGGGTTATGTTAAATTGTATTTACTTCTTAATTAAAGAATGAAACAACCAAGGTCACCAAGAAGATTCAACAGGTAAAGGTGTTTGCCGTTCAAGCCTGGTAGTCTCTCTCTCTCTCTCTCTCTCTCTCTCTCTCTCTCTCTCTCTCTCTCACACACACACACACACACACACACACTCAGGGCAATCCCAGGAAAGGATAAGGTAGGTGCAGCAACAGGTATTCATAGCCACAGCAGTAGGAGTTGCAGCTTTTCTCAAAAACTGAAGATCACATTTAGCAAAGGTGTCACACACATACCGCCAGTGAGCCCAGTTTCTCACCTGAAGTATGCTGTCTCCCACCTCCACCTGCAGGCTCCCCCATCTCCTTCTGTCTCCCACCTCCACCTGCAGGCTCCCCCATCTCCTCCTTGCCTTGGCTATGTCTCCACACGGCACAGTTTCCTGCAGACCGTGAGACCAGCCAGGAGACCGTGAGACCTGCTCCAGGCTGCTTCAGTATCCTGAGCCCAGCCCTGTTTGTGGGGTAGATACCTTTGACGAAAGCTCTGTCAATGAAACACAAGAGGATGTGTGTGTGTGTGTGTGTGTGCGCACGCGCGCACACACACGCGTGTGTAGGAAGTGTTCTTTGGGATGGAGTGGATGTCCTTTCTGCTCTTCTATGCCCTTACATTTTAGAATATAGAATGACTTGTGTATTGGCAGCTATTTTGGACCACATTGATGCCACAGGAAGAAAAGCTACACAGAGAATCAAGAGAAGTGGCAGGCCAAAGGTTTCTGATGCTGGAATGCCCCCCAGATGCCCTGTGCTGGCCCTCCTCTGACTTTGACATATGCAGAGATGTGCACTGAACCCATGATTACCTGGACTCTGGTATACTGCAAGAGTGTAATTCTAATCCCAGTCGGGAATGAGAAGTCCCCTGAAAATGAACAGCACATGGCCTGGGCCTTTCACCTTCAGGGGAAGCAAATGTCCTCATAAATCAGAAGGGAAACCACGTCCTGTGAGTGCGTGTGGCTCTCTTGGCACGGCACACTGTGCATTTTGGGAAAAAGGGTCCTGCCCACAGGGACCCTTTCCTTTATATTCTAGAAGATTACAGCCAGACAGCATGAGGCATGCACAGGATACTGTCAGGCAAGTGAAGGCGGGTCCCTCTCTATGTCCCTTGAATCAGGAAACAGAGAGCCACCAAAGCCTAGGACGAAGTTGGTTCTTGTCTCTGGTCCCCCAGGCTTGTGGGCCATCCCCTGAGGCCAAGCTCCTCTTGTGCCCATGCCTCTTACCCACCAATCTCTGTCCTACCATCTGCTCAGACAAGCACTTAAGCCCTGAGGCCTAGACAGGTGATAGGCAGTTGCTTACCTCCTGAAGGCAGCAGAGATACCTGAGAGCCTGGAAGCTTAAAGGGGGCTGGCAACACCTGCCTTTGGGAACTGTTCCCAGCTTGCTGTGTGTCACACCCAAGGGCTCTCTGCTAGGGGGCAGCAATGAATGCAGGTAGTTCTACCCCCAAGACTTCCCTGTTCTCTTGAGCCCCACTTTTGGCTAGGCTCTGTAGGGAGGAGGGAAAGACTAGCCAAAGTGTGCTAGAGTTGGGGCTGGGTGCCAAGGCCTGGAGGGTCTTGGAGCCCAGGGACCCAGCCAGGTAGGCCTGAGCCCTGCCCCATCTGTACGTACTGCCCGGCTGCAGTACAATGTTGGGAAGGTCCCCAGAGAAGTCTGAATGTTTCCACTGATGGGAGTCAAACAGCTGAAAGGCCCTAGGGGCAGTCACAGAGTGTGACCCGGAAAGACCTGGAGAAGGCCCGACCCCGCCGCAAGGGTGTTTATGTCTCAGCTGGCACCCACAGCGTGGGTCAGAGGGAGTTAAAGGGGGTCAGAGAGGGTCAGAGAGGGACTACTTAAGACAGGGACAGTGAGGAGTGCCAAACTGGAGTGAGCCTGTGTGCAGGCATGGCGACAGCACAGACCTGTGAGGCAAGAAGCAAGTAGCTCAGAGAGTCGAGTCGGGTCTGGGAAGTGTGTGCCAAGGGATATGGGTGACTGTTCATACAGAGGAGGGTGGAGATGAGGAAATTGAACAACCCCGCCTGGATGGGCAGCCACATGCCAACAAGCCAGAGCAAGAGCCTGCTACAGCCTTGGGTAGCCATCAGCCATGAGTGCAAGGTTCCTCTACTCTGCAGCTCTGGGTGGACTCTCCTCAGTGTTTGCTCCCATACCCGTTCCTGACCAGAAGCAGCTGCAGTCACTTTAGGCAGTGATCTCCAACATCAGCAACATAAAGATGCAAATCTATCCCCTGACCAGGCTTCACAACCCCGGAACACCCCCTCTCTCGCCCCTCACCATCCCCCTGCCCACAAACACCCCCTCATCCCTCACCATCCCCCTGCCCACGGCGAGTTTGAATTTTAAATTTCATTTTTCCATTACTTTTCAATAAATGCTTTTCCCCGAGATGTCTCGAGTCCTGACCTTATAATGCCCGAGTTAAAAGGCAGTGTCTTGTTTCCAGCTGCAGATAATTTACTTCTGAATGGTCCAATTACACGGCAGCCAGGGCTCTGCTGGGCTTCGCAGAGATGGCACCGCTGACCCGGGAGATAATGGTGTTGCAGGCAACATAACTGTTGACTGACCTGGTCTGTCGTCGTCGTCGTCTGCACCAGTGACTACTGTCCAGAGGCTCTGAGGAGGGTGGACTGGCTGGGCCACCCCTGAGGGTCCCTGGAGTGCCCTTTAGGTCTCCCAGCAGACAGAGGCCTCTCTGTTGGCAGGACCATTCCCTTGATCCCCCAGGGAGTCCCTGCATGGTGGCCTGCTCCACCTCTGCCTGCCAACAATCTGTAGTTCATGGGCAGCTTCCCGCTCTATGTTCAAATGGAGCTGGCTTGGGAATGTAAAAGGAGATTTAAAACATGGTGCAACAACGACGTAAAAACCTGACCAACCACAAACCCCGACTGAGTTCAGCTCTACCTTGGTGGCCCTGTGTACCTCCCTGGGACTTAAACCCTGAATGGTTGGTGTAAGCTACCTGTGCCTTCACAATGAAATGAGCAGGTAGCTCAAAGAGCTTCTTCCCCAACAAGGTATTTAGGTTTCTCCGGGGTTTTGCATCAAAGAAATCTAAAGCTCTGTGATTCAGCTTTAAAGCCCCAAAACACCTCATTATCATTCTTGAAGGAGTCTGCCTTGCTCAGCTGAAGAGGGAGCCGTACTCTGGTGCTGCGAGTGTACCTGTGATTAGTGATTTTCAAAGAATGCTGTAAAAACCCTACCCTTCCCATAGGGAAATGGGGCTTGCCTCTCTAGCCCTGGAATCTGAGTGGTCATGGCAGAAATGACAATGGATTCGTCCCAGGCCAGAACTTTGAGGAGACAAGCATCTCCTACCTTGGAAGAAATGTGTCTGAGGGCTGGAGAGACTACAAGGGAACTCACGAGGACACTCATGGAAGACACCTTTAGAGTCCATGGAGGCTGTGGGACGAGCCCACAGGGCGAGACCACAGGGACAGTCACAAATGCGGCCATGAGAGAAGTTCTTCATAGAAAAGACTCAGACGGGAAGACTCAAGGACCTAGACAGCCACACAGAATACGTCTGCCATCTGAATGGCCCCAGCTCTCCACACCACCCAACCTGAGGCTCCTGTGTGGAAGGGGAGCCAAGGCAGAGATGCAGGTCCACAAGGCTGGCTGAGTCCTCCCTCAGAGACGCACACAGCTTGTGATTTTTAGGATACCGCTCTTTCCCTGCTGGGGTAGTCCCACAGACAGTCTATACTTCAAGCCATGGGAGATCACCAGTCTGTGTGCGGCTGAGTGAGGAGAGAACAGGAGCCTCCTGTTCACAGGGGTGAAGCTTTGTGCAGATAAAGTGGGGTGAAGGGTGAAGCTCCCTTTAGGGGCGAGCTTCCCCGGTTACAGCATGCTTCCGTGGGAAGGATACCTGGGCCATGCACCAGTTTAAGTGCTACAAAGTCACTGAAGCTGGCGAGGTTCACATCCTCCCCTGGGCTGGCCTCAGCTGCTACCTGCTTCTTCTTGCTCACTCGGAACTCTGGTTGGAAAAAGTCCTGGCCCTTCTACAAAACCTAACCTGCCTCCTGCTCACAGTCCCACCCGCTCAAGCCCAGTGTCCTCAAAGCTGAGGGAAGGGAAGGAAAACCCCCTCCCTCCCAGAAAATAGACTCCAGGAAGAGCAGGACATGGCTTCCACAGCCCAGTCAGCTCTACACCAGCTCCTTCAGGTCACTCAGGGCAGGCGTCTGGGCCCAGTCACTCATGCACAGTGAGAACAAAACCAGGGGGGTTCCCTGCAAGGCCAGCTGAACCTGTGTTTTTAGGTGGGAAGAGGTTTCCAGGGCTTGCGCTCCGTCGAGACCAAGACCAGACCGAGGTGTTGGGGGCCGAGGGATACCTGCCAGAGTTGCCAGGGGACTAACCACACATGTGCAGCCAGGTGGAGAGAGTTGTGACAAGCTCATTAGACAGCAGAGTATTGCCCTGAGGCTCTCCTGACACAGAGGGTCTGCCAAGGCTAGGATCAGCCAACACGGGGCTCTGCTAGTGCAGAGCTCAGCCACCAGGAGCCACCATTCCTGCATCCCTATTGGCGTAGAGGCTTCAGCTGCCAGGCCACCCCCCACCCCCAGCTGGATGCCTGAATGATCTTGGGATACTGCCAGAGCCAGGTAGCTGAGCTCACCTGATGTAGGTGAGCTGCACAGGGCCCAAAGTGGCTGGACCTCCCAGCTCACACTGTCAGCTGGAACTTGATGACCCAGGCCTTCCAAACTAACAGTGGGCAAAGGAGATATCAGTTTAAGCATCAGCCTTGCCTCCAGGTCCCCTCCAGGTCCCCTCCAGGTCCCCTCCAAGTGAGGGGTAGAGCCCCTGGTGGCTGTTGCAAACCTTCACACACATCCCCCCTTTTAGACTCTTCCTGGCTTTTCTAAGATGCCAGAGGTGGGGCAGAGAGCAGCTGGCCTGCGGCTCCCAGGCTTCACATCACTGTGGGGTCTGCACATCTGCCGTGTCACCGACATGAACAGACTTTATGAAACCAAAATGCAAATGGCCCCAAGACACAAGCAAAGAAAGTCAGCTTCCTGGACATGAAAGGAATGTTAATGGGGGCCACAGAGAGGCCCACGTGCCACCTCCCTGGCTGGCTCACTTAGACACAGGCACTGGGACAATGCCAACAGTGCACCCAGAAAGGGGTCACAAATCATAGATTGAAAATGCAGGTGCCCTCTCCAACTGCTGCCCGCTCTGTCCAGAGCCATGCCAAACCCAGGCGCCCTGCTCTGGGCAGCTCAGGCCGGCTGAGTGGGCAGGCAGACTTCCTCCAGGTCCTGTATGCTTCTTGGAGCTAAACCCAAAGCAGGAAAGCCAAGTGGGGAGACATGGTAGAGCCCAGCACCTTACTTAGGAAAAGAGAAACCCAATCCAAGTAGAGTGGAAGAGGAGGGAGGGGGCGGGGAGGAAGCCTGGCTGCTCTGAATGTCTGGATGTGGCCTTCTTTGTGGTTTGAGTTCAAAATCTTGTAAATATTTCAAGTAATTATGAACAAAACTAAATCATTAAACTTCTGCTCTGCTATAGACACTGTGAGGAGAAAGGAAAGTCACAGATGGGGAGAAAATCTTTGCAGAATGCAAAGCTGACAAAAGGCTGGCACCCAGAATATACAAACACGTGCGGGATTGAACAATAAGACTCCGAGTTCAGCTGAAGATTTGAACAGACATCTTAGGATGGCAGCAAGCGAGTCTGCTAGTCACATTTCTCACTTCTGTGGCCAACACGCCTAATCAAAGCAACTCGGGGAAGACAGGAAGGGCTCGCAGTTCGAAGGGCTCGCGGCTCAAAGGTGGAGTCCCTCACGGAAAGAAAGGCTTGAGGTCTCTCGTCACCAGCACCCACAGTCAGGCGGCAGAGAGAGGTGAGCACTGGTGTGCACCTCACTTCCTTAGTTGCTTTTGGAGCCATGAACATTCATCCATAAGTCCAGCAGCTATGTTCCAAACGACGTGCACCAAAGGACCACACACAGGCGTTTATAGATGCTTAACTCAGAACGGGCAAAGCTGAGAAGCAAGTAAAATGCCCATCCGTGGTCAGCAGATGGATATTATACCTGGCACATCGAGACGAGGGACTGTCAATCGGTGATAAGAAGGGAGTGCCCACAAGCATGGAAAGTCACGGCAGGAACTCGGTAGGGTGCATGCTGTGATTCTACAACTGCCATGAAGATCTGAAAGGTGCAAAACTGGAGCCGGTTAAAGCTCACGGGATTGGCCTGAGCGGAGGAACAGAGTTAACCTCCTCCACCAACACACACAGTACACAGTGGAGAAGTCTCATAGCACACCCTCCAACACGGGCAGTGGATGCACAGCCACCATCCATCGTGACACTGAAGCACAGCCACGTTCTCCCATCCCAAGGGAAAGAATATTTCTCCATGCAGACTGACTCTCCTCCCTGGGGTGACGTCCCGGGCCCCCCTGAACTCTGCCTAAGTCCTCTGATGGCTTTCTTCTTCCAGAGCCTTCAGCTCCGTGGCCTTCTTTCCTCTCTTCCTCTCACTGTAGGTTTTCCATCTCCTTTACTTCAACTCTCTGCAAAGCTTGGGGAGTTTCTTATTTGCCCAATTATAGTTCTAATTTAAGGTATTTTAAAAACAAAACAAAACAACAAAGCAAGAAACTGTGTGGGACAGACAGACAGAGAGAGAGCATGAGAGCATGCAGGAGCCCTCAGAAGTCAGAGGAGGACATTGGATGCCCTGGCGCTGGAGGGACAGGCAGTTGCGAGCTGCCCAGCATGGGTCACTAACGAGGCTTCTGGAAGAGCAATAGTCTAACCTGCTGAGTCACATGTCCAGCCGGTTACCTGCTGAGTCACATGTCCAGCCGGTTACCTGCTGAGTCACACATACTCTAACCTGCTGAGTCACGTGTCCAGCCCGTTTAGAGGTGCTTCTTTCTCCACCTTAGCCCCTTTGCAAGACCACCATGGGACAAAACTCTCAGCAGTCTCAGAATCCCCTTTGACCGAACAATCAGGCACAGCTTAAATCTTTTGAGAGCCCTAAAAGGTCTGGCAACCACATGTGTAAGCTGATCTCTGGATTCAGGACTCCCTTAGTTGGAGGACTGGGTCTGAGACAGTTTCATTTTCTGGATGAGCAGGTCTGATATATGAACTGCACGGTCCTTTCCCACAGCCTCTCTCCTCCTGGATTGTCCGCAGCAGAACAAGCTGACTGACACCTCTACTCTTCCATCTGACTTCTCTCTATATATATATATGTATAGTGTGTGTGTGTGTGTGTGTGTGTGTGTCCTTCCTCCAGAGTTCCTTTGCCTCCTTTCCAGCCTCTACTCCCTAAAGGCCCCTTTGGAAATACTCTGAACCTATTAGAAGGAACATGGCCTTACCTCAGGGTCAGCCAGTTTCAGTCATCCAGACACAGCCACACACTATAGACTGTTTCAGTCAGCCACAGTCCTCAACACCTCTAGTTACTACATGACATCATCTGGTGATGTCATAGCTACCACAATCTGTGCCAGCACATTCCAGCAGCACCGTCGTCCACAGACACATTTCTCATATGCCTCCAGGGTTAAGTGACACATGCCAGTAAGCTAATAAAGCAAATGTCGTCATTGTCAGAGACACAGAATGACGTCAGTGTGTCAGAAGATGGGAAGTCTTGCCCTCAACAAGTGAGAAGCCTGTGGGAAAGTTCACAAAGCATAGCCAGGCTGATGCCCTGCATGCACTCACCAACGGAACACCATGTAAGGGAGAGCTGGGAGACAGGATGCACTCACCAAGCTGGCATGTCTAGGATATGTTTTTGCTAAGAGCCTGAGCCCAAACCTAACCAGATCAAAGGGCAAGCTCTGGACACACACAGCTGAATGGCAGGACAAACAGCCCCTCGGGCCATAGCACATGGCAGGATGTGGGGGCATCTGATGTATCCACACTCCTCTAGATGAATGCGCATCTGGAGTGAGGCAGAGAGATGCTGTGGTGGGTGTGCTGGTACACCAAGCTGCTTTGCACCATGAATCACCTCAAGGTGTACACTAAGGACTCAAACAGGAGCATTGTGTCTTAAAGGAACCTGCATGTCTGTCTCCAAGTGTGCAGACTTCTTTGGAAGGTACACGGTGGGTCCTGCACTCAGTAAGCTGGCTCTGTACCATCTCATAAAGCTCCACGGTGAAACATTAAGATCTTCTGTGACACAGAACTCATGTGTGAGGTTGGCCACTGAAGACAAGGGCCAGTGCAGGTGGGCAGTGCAGCTCAGGACAGAGATTACTGGACAAAGGGCCACTGAAATGAATCACAGAAGGACTCTCTGTAGGACCGTGAGCATAGAAAAGCAGCCGACCGCTGGAGGGCTCGGTGGCCCTGGGTGTATGCCTGAATTGGGCTTGAGACGCTGCTCCAGGAGGACAGCCTCAGGCTCTGGGGATCCGGGTGTCTGGTCATAGAAGAATGTGTCTCCACTATGAGCAACTTGGACATTCAGCAAGGATGAGGAATTGGGGTGGGGATAATTCCTCCCACTATTCCAGATGACGGGAGGGGTAAGAGGCCATCGACAGATTTCTGCCACATACAGTCCCTTGAGGGGTGTGCATGCATATAGATAGGCTTGTGTGACCCTGTATGCCTGTGTGCTATACAGAGAGAGAGAGACAGAGACAGAGAGACAGAGACAGACAAAGAGAGACAGAGAGACAGAGATGGGGGGGGGGGCTCTGTCTACCAGTCAGGGTCCCAGCTGGGAGAGCAGTCCTTTCTTGGAGATTAAGAGATAGAGGCCATTAGAAGGAGCATTTACAGGTAAAACAAAGCAGGTGAAGCCGATCGGGCCGGGTACATCCCTGAGGAGAAGGAGCTGGCAAGGGTGCTGTCTGAGAAGCTCACTCTCACAGCCAGAACACCGACCCTGTAGAACTTGAGTGATTTCCCCACTCCCCTCATCTCTGAATCTTCCACGGCTGCCAGAGAATCACAGGTCCCCCTGAATAAATATTTCAGATTCCCCACCCATCACCAGGACAAATGGTGGCAGCAGCCTCTAAGGACATGGCTGCTACCTTCTGATTGGTGGCTGGGCGTGTGCTTCATTGCTTTCACTGCCCCGTTCAGAACGAGAAACTTCTGCAAGGCTCAGGCCCAGTGAAGGAACCCGCCACTGCATCCTAGGATCCCGGGATAAGAGAACTACCCCTCATGCAAAGGGGGAGCCTAACAGTGTTTGTCTTTCTGTCCCCAGTCTTGGAATCCATGTGACACCTGATTTCCTCAGTCAAAATGCAGGTACTCTGTCCCTCTACTGAAAACAGGTAAAGTACTTCTCAGAAGGGGAAGCTGAGACTCACGAGCCGCTAGGTCCTCAAGGGGGAGGCAAGGCCAGATTTTACAAAGGCAGAGCCCTCGGGGAGATGTGGCGTGGAAGGTGAGCCTGGAAGTCAAGGCTGTTCCCAGAGCCCTTCTCCTTCCAGACCTGGGGTTCCCCCAGAGCCCTTCTCCTTCCAGACCTGGGGTTCCTTTCCTGCAGACTGAGATGGAGGCTCTGGCATTGAGTACTGGGTCTGATGCTATGGAAGCCCACAGCGTCTGGGCTTAGCCCACCTGAGCCCAGGGACACACAGGCTGGCTCAGGCAATGTTGCGCAGCACAAACTCAGTTGCTATGTAATTAACTCGGGATGTAATGAGCAATAAAAATACAATTATACTCCTGTAATACATTAAGCCTCCGTGCTTTCTTAAACCACTTAAAAGGCCTCGTGCTCACTGCCAAGGCGAACACGCAACGGGGGTGGGGCTTCACAAGGGCTCTCAGACCTGTTCTCTATCCAAGAGACCACGGAGAGCCTGGGGGTGGGGGGCGGCACTCAGACTGAGTCAGAGACTCAGTGGAAGGCCTCACCTGCAGGAGAGACGGATTCCCAGGCGCCTGGGGCTACCCCTGAGGGAACCCCTCCTTAGATGAAGTGGCAAGCGGTGGGGGCATAGTATAGGCCTAGCCACTAGCACTCATAAACCCACCCACCCACATGCACAGATGTCCACGGAAGCACGAGCTACAACAGCCACACGGTGTCAACGTGAACACACAAGATGAGCCGCTCTGTTGTGGGAAGAGCTGGATTAAGAATGTCACTGTTCTGATGGGAGCCTAACTGTGAGGGAACTCGTAAGCACAGGGGTCCTCAGGGTCACACAGCACAAGGGGTCCTCAGGGTCACACAGCACAAACCTGAATGAAGTCCTGAATAGTAGAGTCCTTGGGGCCTAGAATAGGTGGTGGCTGCCGGAGACAGGACAGGGTTAGAAATGATTGCTCTTCAGGGTGACCAAAAAAAGACATGAACTGCTCTACGGTACCGGCTGCCCAAGGCTGTGACCAAGAGCTTCAAGGCAGTATGTGCCCTGAAGATCTTGCCTGGATGAAGCTATCTACAAAATGCTGGAGGATGTGGCCCTCGAAGATGCAGCCTTCACCTGCCAGGCAGTTCCTCTAGTGTCCCCCCTAGTGTCCTGTCTCCCCCCATCCGTCCCTGACTCCTTATCATCAAGCAAGCTTATGGGAGGGGGCACAGGCCCCTGATCTTCCTCGCCAAGCCTATTTCCCCATCCAGGAAGGGAGGGCCCCACAGTCCTGCAGGCTGGTTGCTCAGGCAGAGCCTTAGGACTTCACCAGGCCTACCAAGCCATGGCATCATGGTGACGGTGGTGTACCATCATGACCAGGGGCTAGGACCGTACACCATTGCTCCTTATCTGTCCCCAAAATGAGTTCAGACCACTGGAGTGACCCCCACCCCCAGCTCCTCCAACAAGCTTTCCTGTCCCCGTGAGACTCTAGGGAAACGGGACAGAGAAATCAGCAGAGGAAGTGAGAGCCCAGAGAGATGGGGGTAGGGGCACCCGACTGGGTGCACGGAACTTTGGCTGAGAGGTCTCTAGACGACAAGGAGCCTGTGATCTGTGGCTGGTGATATGGGACGTGATATCGATGAAGGAGCACTAGAAAGCCCCATCCACAAGGTCATTGTTACAGGAGCGTTGTGCCGAGTGGATTTATCGCTGTGTGCAGACAGGATTTTAATTACCACATTTTAAGAGGTGTCATTATCTGTACCACAAGCTCTGCAAAAATACTGAAGCCCACTGACAGGCCTGATGGTGCAGACCCCTGGGACGGAAACCTCATGCATCAACAGGTTTTCTGCCTATCCAAGCCGCCAGGGGCCTTTCCGACTCAGCAAGGAAGGAGCAGAAAATGGAAGCCACCCCCAACAGAACCCTCTGCTTATATGCTCCTGGTGTGGGTGGGGGTGGGTTGGATCGGTGTGACCAGCGTCTGACCAGAGAAGCCCTCTGCATCATGGGGACTGCAGCTTGTCCTCCCCTACCTCCTCACCCCCTTCCATCCCAGCCACAGCTAACATCCTCAGAGACGGGAATCTACCTACCCTCCTTACCCTCCGTGCTCTATCAGGTGAACCTGGGGAACTCCCGAGTTCTCATCTCCTGCCTACAAGACTTGCCTCCCATGCTCCAGCCCTCTGTTCCTAAGGATGGAGCTGTGGTCTGGGCAGCAGTGGCCTGGGACCTGTGGAGGCTGAGGGTTAGCCATACAGAAGAAAGGAAGTGTCGGGGTAGGGTCTGAGGACTGCCCCACATCTCCACCCTTCTTCTGTTAAAGCAGGTGCGGGCAGGATGACCTCCACACAGCTGGCCTTCAGATGTCTCTATCCCCAGCACTACCGCCCATATCTTTTTATTTGCAATTAAAGATTATCCTTGACAAGCGTCCCCTGTAAAAAGCTTTCTCTAATTTGAAATCCTTTTTTCCTCCTCCCTGAACTTTAAAGTTCGAGAGCTTGATGAATTCTCAAAGACACAGGCAGCTCTCATGAGGAGAGGGCAAGGATGGCAGTGGGCTGAGCTCAGGGACTCTCTTCTGCCATCAGGATGGTTTTTCTTCACCCCTTTCCTAGAACCCCACTGCCAAGAGAGCAGTGCCACGTCTCCCTCACCCAGGCCATCTCTGGGGACGGGTCCCAGGGCTGGAGCACCACAGCTGCCCACAGGCCTACAGCTGGGTGGCTGGCTTAGGAAGCACTGGGAAGAAGGTGCTTACCAAGGAACATCGAGGACCAAAGAGCGGTCCATCAGCTCCTGTTCGGCTCTGGTTTCCGGGATGGGGCAGGAGCAGGAGCCGAGCAGGAGGAAGAGGAAGATTTTCACTGTCTTCTGGTTCACACAGCTCCAGGAAAAAAGTAGCATCCCCTCACCAGAATCAAGGTGGCCATGCCATACGACAGGGGCAGAGTTGGAGTATTTCTTACCAGTGTAGCCAAAGGACATAGGGTTTGTGCACAAGTCCTGGAGTCCACACCCAGGCCCTGGGTTCTCCTCATAAGCGGTGGGTTATCCTCACGGGCCCTGATTTTGCACACAGTCCTGAGTTCTAAACAAAGGCCCTGGACATTGAGTCCTGAGTTCTAAACAAAGGCCCTGGACATTGAGTCCTGAGTTCTAAACAAAGGCCCTGGACATTGAGTCCTGAGTTCTAAACAAAGGCCCTGGACATTGAGTCCTGACTTCTAAACAAAGGCCCTTGCCCTAGAGCCTTTCTCTTTGCTGTGCTAATGCATTTTTAGTTTAGAGGTTACATTGTATCACAGAGGGAAGGCAAGGTAAGAACTCAAGGCAGAAGCTTAAAACAGTAACCAACAGAGGAATTCTGCTTCCTGGCTTCCATCTAGGCTCACCCACTGGCTACCTTTCTTATCCAGCCTAGGCTCACCTGCCTATGATGGAACCATCCACAGTGGGCTGGGCCCTTCTGCAGCTTGGTGCTACAGGCATGTGGCATGCAGAGTTCACGGAAGGGAAAGGCTAGCTTCATGGCGTCCCCTGTGGGAGGGCATCCACCCCAGCTGACCTTTCCTCAAGCCCAAACACAAAACAATGTTCTTCTAGGGCAGCAGCTGTCTCACCAGCTACCCAGTGCCACTGTGAAAGGAGCCCAAGTCACTGAGAAAGGGGCCCAAGTCACTGAGAAAGGGGCACGGAAGGCCCTCAGGAGGCCAAGGATGCCACTCAGATTGGAGAGATGTTCACAGTGTGCCTCGTACGTTGGGGGAAGAAAAGTACCAGGCAGCATCCTGAACTTGGCTCCCTTCTTAGCCAAATCCCAATTTACCCAGAGGCCTTGGCACTGTGCTGGCCTCCCTTGGAAAGCAGACTCGCTTGGCATCCTGGGAAAGTAACTCAGCCAAGGAATGTTCACAGCAACCTTAGCCAGAAGAGCTGGGAGCAGCATCGAGGGAGGTCCAGGTCCTGGAGCAGGAGATGGGGTGGAGGAGACACGCCTGCGCTCAGTGCTGGAGGACAAAGGGACAGGATGGCTCAAGAGGTGTGGCGGGCCACCTGATGAGGCACTGTCACTAGCCATCCCCACCCTCCTGCAGCACAAGCTCTTGGTGCATTTGATGGCTCCAGAAGTTCAGGCTGGGCCTTGGCAAAGGGTTCTGGGATATGAGAGAGGTGCACTCTGGACCCTCGGACAGCCCACTTGACTGGGCCTCAGTGTTGCCACCTCTGGGGATCAACAGAGACACACGCCACAGATGCTTCGAAGGGTCCAGAAGAAGGGAGCACTGTCTTCTGCAGCCACACAAGCTTCTTCTGATTGACAGCCCGGAATGAGCCCACCCAAGCTAGAGAAACACGAAGGAGCAGGATCCCAGCCTAGAGAGTATTCATGCTGTAATCTAGGACAGGTCTTCTCAGGCAGCCAGGGAGTCGAGGTACAAGGGAGGTGCAGATGAGTTGACGTGGAGACCAGGGCTTCTCTGATCTGACCTCTGACCCGTGTTCACAGATGTCCACTTCAGACCCAAGAGATCCAGGAGAGGCCAGCCCCTCCCACCTGCACCCCAAAGAACACACACAAAGCATTCTTCTTTGTGTCTCAGCTGCAGAGCACCAAGAGATGTGGGGCACGCCCTGAGCACTACCCCTGCAATGTCCTTCCTCAGAGTTCTCTGCTCCCAGCAGGAAGGTACTCTAGCCGGGCTCACCACAACCCTGGTGGGGGGAAGAGACCAGAAGTGAAGATGCAGTAGAACAGCTCTGACTCCCCAATACTCAGGGCCCAGCAAATGGCTCCCTGTAGGTTCCGTATCCTGGAGCTTGAACACAGGTTCCACATCCAGAGCCCTGACATCACACACAGCCAGGCCCTTCCCCCCCCTAAAAGATGAATGACTCTTACCTACTTTAGCCTGTCTTCTGTGGCTGCCGTGGAGGAGTCCTGTGGTTGGCAAAATGACAAACAGAAGCAGGTCCTGGGTCACAGTCGGAAACTGTAAGTCCGCAGCAGAAGAGCCCATTCAGTGAGTGAGGCAGGGGTGACCTAACCTGTGTTCTGTCAGGAGCCCACACAGAGAAAACCAGACACCAGCATGTCTCTTTTTATAAGGACACTCTTAGTCACTTCTTGAAGGTCCCCAAACCATTGGCAATTAAATGTGGTGTGGGTTTTGGAGGACTTTCAGCCATGTTGTGCCTTACTACTAGCATTTTCCTGTCTGGGCTCAGGTGTCTACATAGCCCCTGCTCCCCTCTCTCCACAAACTCCTTGCAAGTGAGGCATCAGGGGTGCACAGGACAGAGTGGCAACTTGCCCAGGGTCACACAGCGTGCAAAAGCCTGAGCGCTCTCCAGCCTGCCTCTGCCTCTCCATGCCCAATGTCCCACCAGGCTGCATGACCTTACAGTTGCATAATGGGGCGTTAGTGCATCTCAGAGCCCCCCAGAAATTGTGGAGCACCTCACTTCTCATTATAATTAGTGCTCGTTCTGCATGGGACATAGCAAGCTGGTTTAGCTTGTCCTGTCGTCACAGTTTGCCCCGTTGAGAAAGAAGCATGAAGAGCTAGGATGTCAGCTGGCTCCCTTTATTTGTCTTCATGTCCCGGGGGGCTTCCTCAAGCACCCCAGGATGAAACAGCACTGTTGTTTCCTCTACAGCCTCACCAATTTAGGACAGGGTCCAGGAGTGACAGCTTGAATCCACCCACCCATCCCAGAAGGAAGACAGGAGACTCAGACCTGACATTCAGCCTCATGGTCCTGTGCCTGTCAGAATTCACTGGATTTCCAGCCAAAATAAAACATCCAGACAGAGGAGGGAAGGGGCCTCGATCGCCACTGTGCCCCAGGGCACATGCCCTCCATAGCTCCCTGCCCCCATACCTATCAACTCTTGTTACTTAAATATCTCTCCGGCTGAGCCCCTGTGAGTCCTCTGACCTTGAAACCCACCTCCGCGGCTCCTCTGGCCTTGAAACTATCTCCATAGACTAATAGACGCTGAATTAACCATGTGGTTCTACAAAGGGTAGATTGTCCTTGGCTATCCCCAAGGACAGGGCAGGGCTTTCTGGCCTCCTGCAGTGGGCCCTTGAATACACGACCCCCGATCCCCTTTGCTCCTCACTGGAAGAGAAGGTTTTGCGAAGCTCACCCACCTCTCCCCTCCCCTCTTCTGCCTCCCTCTTCCTTCTGCACCACACAGAGCAAGGAGCAGGCCTGATGGAGCAGGGGGAGGGAAGCCTTTGGGGGGGGGGACCAGGAGTCCTGAGATAATGGCCAGTGTCCAGAAGACCAGCTCCACAGCTGGGCACTAGCAGACAGGGCTCGCCCTTGAGGAGGCACTGAAGGAAGAGGCATTGGGCATAGGAGCAGAAGAGACCATTCACTCTAAGAGGGCTGGGCTCTTCTTTGGATCATGGCAATTTAATTACATCCTAATTGTCGCCTGTATGGAAGCTATCCCTGAGTCCTATTCCAACCCCCACTGCCCAGAAAAGCCATCCAGGCCCTACCCAGAGCTCCCCAGCAGGCTCAGCCCTGCCATGTGCCCAACCATAGACCTAACCCTAACCCTAACGCTAACCCTGAGCCTGAGCCTCAGCCATCTTAACACCCAGGATAAATTAGGGATGAATAGGCCACTCTATACTTTCAAAGTGGTCACACTGGGGACAAACGTACATGGTAGCCCTGATGACCTGGTCCATTCTCTCCAATGAGAGGCATGATAAGCTGCTACTTGGTGTAGAATTTTAGCTTTCTAGAACATTCTCCCCACAAAGAAGAAAGGACAGCAGATACAGCCTGTCCCCAGGTGGATGAGACTTGAGGTAGGGGACAGATTCTATGTTGTAAGGATCCAGGTTCATTCCATTCCCATTTGGAGGAGTTTATGGTCCAAAGATGAGACACCACCCTCTATCTAATTTAAAGCAAGGAGTTGGGGAGTTGGCTCGGTGTGCAAAGCGACTGCTGTGCAGCCATGAGGGCCTGGGTTTGAATGCTCGCACCCACACAAACCCTAACACAACAGCACAGACCTGCAATCCCAGTGCCAGGGAAGCAGAGGCAGGAGGATGGCTGGGACTCACTGGCCAAACAGCCAGGCTGAGTCAGAAAGCTCCGGGCACAGCGAGAGGCCTTGTCTCCAAACATAAGCTGGAAAGCAATTGAGAACGATACCCAGTGCTGACCTCTGACCTTCACAGCAATGCTTGTGTGTATATATTTACACATTCATGCACACATACAAACAGGTACGCACACCCACACAGCACGTGTGAAGGTTCTACCAATGACTCGGCACTGAGTCCCCGGGCAGAGGCAGCCACTCCGCCCCATGTGAAAGGCCTTATCCTTGGGTTTGGGGCCACGGGCCAGGCTAGCAGTCTGAGCCCCTCCACCAGCTCAGCAGACACAGAGATATCCCTAAGCTCCTTTGTCTGTAGCCAACCTCCTCAGAGGCAGAGAGAGCATTTTTTTTTAATTTGCTTTGCAAATAACCATGAATTAAAAACCATATATATCTATTTTTAAAAACCTTGTCTTTTGCTTCCGTAATTAAATTTCCACAAGATATTTTTCCCTAGGAAAATTCAATTAGGTTTTAATTTTAGTCATCTAAGAAGCACTGGTGCCCTGAGTATTTGATTTTTAATTTAAGCCCTTGATAGGGCATTCCAATTAAAACCCTCAGGCGGGCGCTGTAGCATGACCAAGCCACTGAAGGGCAGGCGGATCCCAGTGGCCAGGCCAATTGGGGTAGATAGCGTCTGAGGAAATCAGAATGACCAGGGACAACTTGGACATGCTGGCTGTGCATCTGGTCCCTTTGCCCAAGTGACCCCATGTGCACCCTGTTTTAGCTACAGGGCAATAAATGCTGGCCGCGTAAGGGCTGTGAGGCACTGGCAGTTAGGAAGGTGTTTGCTTTGCTAACGTGCACACACACATAAAGGTCTTTAAAATGCTAGAAATGGGAGCAGGAACCAGAAATGAGTGCCCAGATCCAGGGGCCACATCCCCTGAAGACCTGCATCGATGACCTGTAAGCTTTTGATCACTTTGTGCTCGGGGCAGGGCTCACCGCTTCACCTCCACTGCACTGACACAGACAGAGAGGAAGATGAGGCCTGTGTGGGGCTCTGTCTCCAGGCCTGAGAAGCCTTACCAAGTGGCAGCAGGACCCTGGCTCTTCTCCTTTCTTTCTTCTTTTCCCAGCAGAGGACTTCCTCAGGATGGTCCTACTGTGCCTGGTAAATCTTGTCGGGGACTGAGGGCTACATGGTCACCGCACACACCTCAGCTGGGATGAAGCTGGGACAGCCGCTTACAGTCCAAGGAGGCAGAAGATCGGATCTGGGACCTGCTCAGACACTGGACAGAGCCTGACCTGTGCAGAAGCAGGTCAGGCGTGAGGTCAAGGCTGAACCCCGCTATAGAAAATGTGGGTAGAAGACTGCCCTAGAGAGGGAGACACACCTTCCCTGGGGTCCCCAGCACCCTCTTTTCTCTGCTGCGTTCTGAAAAGGAGCCCCATCCTGACCTATGAGCACTCTTCCTTCCAAGACCAGAGTCTCAGTTACTTGCTTTTTTCCCCTCCAGACCGTCCACCCAACAGTGTCCCATAGGGACCGAGAAAGGAAGTGGGGAAGACAGGGCGGAGAAGCCAGGCCACGGTGGTCAGGGCACTCGGCAGTGTGCATCCTTTCTGGTTGTTTTCATTATCATGTGCTGATTGAGATTCCTAAGAAGTTTGGAGAATAATATTGAGATCCCATGTGCCCTCTGTCCGGATCTCTCAGGGAACGCCTCTCTGGCCCCACCCATCTTCCTCTCTTTAAACCCCTAGCAGGCCGTGGCAGCCACCAATCCCTCTCCACTCTGTAGTTAGTTTCAGGAATACAGAGGTGCAGTGCCGGATGCTGAGGACTGGCTCTGCATTGACTGGCTGGCTGCGTGGTTTGGGTGTGGAGCTCACTCTGTATTGCCGAGTGCCTTGTTTCTCAGCTCACATAAGCCCGCTGTGCATGGAAGATGCACTGAATGACCCAACCTTACACACTGTGGGGGAAAAGGTCAAAGCAATGTCGCAACATCAGATGTAGTGACGTGGGCCATGTAAGCAGGGGACAGTCTTGCTGTAAAAAGAGAGCATGGAGTCACTGTCATTTACGTCATTTACCCCGCCACTACTCATGAAAGACATCCAGCCTGACTAGTTTGCTGTCATGGGGGGCACGACATGTGTGAACACGGGGGCTTCTGCAGCTACCTGGATGTGTGACCAGGAGTGTACTTGCTGTGTCCTGTGATAGTTGTGTCACACTACACTGTTTTCCAGAGAGGCTGGACCGTTTACACCTCCATAAAACCAGTCCTTCGCATCTTTTCCAGCATGAGGTTTTAACATTTCTTCACATGGGCCATGTGATAGGCCAATGACTTACATTTCCCTAATGGCTAGTTCTGGGAAACACCCCTGCATCTGTGCATTCCCTTGCAGTGATCTCTCTCTCTCTCTCTCTCTCTCTCTCTCTCTCTCTCTCTCTCATTCACACATGCCCCTCAACTCCTGTGGCTTGTCTGGTCTGGTATCTACAGAGTGCGGAGTGCTCTGTGTACACACTTTCTTCTGAAGGTCTGTGGTTCTGAATGTGGTCTCCCACTCTATAGATTTCTTCTCATCCTTTTATATAGCAGGGCCCTCCAAAAATAAAACATATAAAGATTTAAGTCCAGGGTCTCAATCCTTTCCTTTGGCCAAAGGTTTTATCCTGTTTCCCTGAAACTTTTTTTTTCAGTTTTAACAGTGAAATTGAGTCAATAGTCCATTTTGACCAAATGTTTTGCCTGAGCTGTGAAGCTGGGCTCAAGGCTTTGCCTGTGGGTGTCACATCCAACTGCTCCAGGGCCACCCAAGGAGCCCGGTCTCCTCCACTGGACTATTTGTCTTTTATGTCACAAGGACGGCCACATCTGTACATGTTGTGTCACACATTTAAAGTGACACCCTGGGTTATCCTCAGCCTGTGCTGTGTCCTGGGTTCTGGGTCCCTGTGTCTCCTCAGCCTGTACCACAGATGACCAGGGAACTAGTACCTCCCCTGGAGTGGGGTACAATGACTCTTTAGTTTTTGTCTGAAAACCATCCCAGCTCCCCTGGCTCCTTGGACTTCTCACACAAACTTTATACTTACCTTGCCTAGGGATTGTTTTTTTCTTTTTCTGTAGAAGCAGTGTTCTGAGCCGAGCATCACTTCGGGAAGAACGGTGGCTAAGTCTTCTGGTCCGTGAACACAGTTCTCAGAGCTTCTACTTCTCTCAGCATTGTGCGGCGGGCCGGCACAGCTCCGTGTGCTCCATTGCTTGACACTCGAGGATTTCATTACTGAGAGTGGGAGTGTGGTATCCTAGCTTTTATTCAGCATCCATGGGTCTTCCTCACGAGGAGAGAAACAGCAGAAGTTTCAATGTTTGTCTTGAGTGATAGAAGCTTGCCAGGTTAACTCATTAGTTCCTAGCGTTTTACAAACAGCCCTGTCTTCTGAAACTAAGAATAATCCTGGTTCTTCTTTCAGACAAATGGGCCCTTTAGCTTTCCTTCCCCTGCCTTATTGCGCTGGCTGGAGTTTGAGACACTGTTAGTAAGTGTGCTGAAAGCAAGCACCTCGCTTATTCCTGATGGTGACATTCCCTGTCAATTACGGGCCCTTTGCATTAGTTAATATTGACGGTCGATTTGAGCGGGTTAATAAACCCTGAGGGCTTTAATGAGGCTCACCTATAGGCATGTCCGTGACAGCATTCATGGGAACTGACAGGAACGAGAAGACCTGGGGGAGGGGGGGCACTGCAATCCTGGGTTGAATAAAAAGAGAGAGGAGAAAAGCAACGGAGTAACAATGCTTCTCGTTGACTCGGCCACCACCTGTTCCCTGTGCTGTGGAACCGCCTGTGGCCCAGACTTTCCTGCCATGTTACACCCTGACTCTGAAAATGTGAGCTGAATAACCCCTCCACATTTAAGTTGTTCCTTGTCATTTCTCCACAGCAGAGAAGAATGGCACGTACAAACGCTAAGTTCAGTTTCTTCGCCGGTTCTGTGGTTCCGATGAGTGAGGACTCTCCTCTCCATTGTGTGCTACTGAATTTCGCCAAATGATTTTTCTTCGTGGACTTACAGGACTGTGTGATTTTTGTCCCTTAGCTGTTAACACGGTGGACAGCAACGGAACGGTTTCCACTTGTCCTATGGGTTCGATAGCCCTGGGAGAAAGCCGTTTTGATCACAGTGTACAGTTACATGTTGTCAACTTCTATTTCTCCTGTTTTGTTAAGCCTTTTTGTGCCCGTGTTCATGAGGGATTGTTAGTTGGCTGTTTTCTGGTTTTGTACTTCATTTGATCATTCCTGTTTCTTTTGGGACGTCCTTTCTTGATGCATGGGCTGAATTGTAAAGTGGACCGGCTCCTTTCAGGTCAGGAGCCCCTCTTGCCCTCACTGACCTCTCTGGTGTTTGGGAGCTCTTCTTGCCTCAGGGCCTTTGTGATAGTAGTCACTACTTAGAGCATCTTCTCTCCACATCTCAGTTGCAAGGTCACCTCCATTTGGGTGTATACCACCCCAAGTCAGCTGGTGCCTCTGGGCTTCTGTAGAACACTCATTCACAG
This sequence comes from Mus minutoides, assembly GCA_902729485.2. NCBI lineage: Eukaryota > Metazoa > Chordata > Mammalia > Rodentia > Muridae > Mus > Mus minutoides. The sequence continues at coordinate 428,287 of LR753375.1, forward strand.
TGTTGACAGGTTAAAAAATAAAACTACATATTAATCTCAATATAGACTAAAAAGTCATCCAGGCCAGAGAGATGGCCCGGTGGGTGGAGTGTTTGACGCACACAGCGAAGGATGAAACTGAGTCTCACAGGTGGTCTCTGGCCTTCCCACACACACTGTGGCACGTGTGCACGCGTACACATACATATGTATACATACACAAATAAGGAAATATAAGGGGGACAGAGTCTGCCCGCTGAGGCGCTGTGTGGCCTCGGGCAGCCCCTGCTGTACTTAGAGATGGTCCTCCTCAGGGAGGCTGCCTGAGCCCAGGGAGGACGGGCATCACATACGGGCATCACATACGCTGGGGCTGTAGAAGCTGATGCCCTCACGAGTACAGTCACTTCTGAGATGCTCACCTGCTTGCTGTGAGTTAGTTTCCCCTTTAGAATCAGGGTAGGATGGGGACCACCAACATAGACACACAGGGTATCCACGTAAGGGGCCCTTCAATAGCATGGAGCAGGCAGGATTAAGTTAGAAATTGTATCTGGGGTCTCAAGAAGATGACTGCACAATTTAAAGTTTTTTGGCAAGGCTAAAAGTTCTACTTTTGGCGGAGGGGTGTGTGATGTGCCAAAACAGGAGTGTTACTGGGTTTCTTCATCCCCAAAAGGAGGGTGGGTTTCCTGCACCTCCCTCTGAGTAGTGTGATCATGGCCTCACAGTCTCGTGTGATTGCATAACTTTCTTAAGGCTAAAATGGAGCTGCTGGTAATCAAAGGGTAGCTTTGGGAACAGGGTGCAGTCTTTGCACATACGCTGATATTAGGGAAATGTTGACAGAGGAAGAGACTTTTACCAGTTGGCATCTTTACCGGTTTCACTAAAGATTTCTTTTTTATTTTTAATTATGTCTATGTGTGTACATGCATGTATGTGTATGTACATGTGGATAGTATGTTTGTATGTATATGTGTGGCTGTATATCTGTATGTGGGGTATATGTATGTGTATGTGCATGTATATGTGGGAGTATTGTCTTATTATATATGTGTATGTACATGTATGTTTGTATAGAGAGGTGGGTGGTATGTATATCTGAGTATATTTGTGAATGTATGTATATATGTGTTCCTATATGTTTGTGTGCATGTGTGTGTGCATGTATGCATGTGTGTACATATGTGTGTGCCTGAGTGAGTATGTGTGTGCCTGTGTATGTATGTATGTGCTGCGTGGCTGCATGTGTATGTGTGAGTGAGTGAATGTATGTGTGCTTGAGTGAGTGTATGCGTGTGTGTGTGTGTGTGTGTGTGTGTGTGTGTGTGTGTGTAAGAGTGAGTATGTGTGTGCCTGTGTATGTATGTGTGTGCTGTGTGGCTGCATGTGTATGTGTGAGTGAGTGAATGTATGTGTACTTGAGTGAGTGTATGCGTGTGTTTGTGTGTGTGTGTGTGTGTGTGTGTGTGTGTGTGTGTGTGTATGTGTGTGTGTATAAGAGCTCAGGGGCCTGTGGAGGCTAGAGGCATCAGATCCCCTGGGATGGAGTTACAGACCTCTGTGAGTTGCCTGATATGGACTCTCGAAACTGAACTTGGGTCCTTTGCAAGGACAGTATGTCTCCACAGCCCCTACCAATCTCTTTAAGGACAGAGTTTTCTTTGTCTCATTTAACCTTTGATAGATAAGACAGTGCACTTCACTTACCTTTCCCTCAGACATAGCAAGGAAATGTTACCCCCAGGAAGCAGGTGGCTTCTATGGAGGCAATAGGGTGTCGGGGTGACAAGGTATTTAGGAGGCAGAGCTGGTCAGCAAGCTGGATGATCATGGCTAGATAGGAGGGTCAGAGGTGGCCCTTCAGGACATGTGGGCATCAAGGAAGCCTGGATCCCTGTGGATTCCAGTCCTCCAACCTGTGCTTAATCAGCCATGCCCCAATAAAGGAGGGATAGGCAGGAGGAAGCCTTCTGCTTGGCGGAGAGAAGGCAGCATTCCTCTGGTGAGAACAGTCCAATTATTTGAGTGTTCACCCAACGCTCCCAGCATCTGCCTTTATATCTAATTTACGGAATTACCAATTAGTGGTGACTGATTCTGCCTCTCCCTCAGGGTGCTGACTATTTGTGTCACCAGTACACAGGTATATCCACTGAGGCCGTCAGCTGACCCCCAGGTCCTGAGACATGATCCCCGTCCAGGATTTGGCAGCTGTGGGCTGATCAGCCACTGCTCCCACTGGGTAAGCAGCGAGATGGGGCCCTGAGGTACACTCAGTGAGTGCAGGCATTGTTTTCTAATACGCACTTCTATTGCTGCACCCCAGGCCTCCCACCCCCCACCCCCACCCCTGTCATCTTGCCCTAACCATAGCCTTCAAGGCCACTCAGTGGTTCCAGCAAGGAGGCCTGGGGGAGAAAGAGAGGCACAACGCTTCAGCGGCTACCCTGTCAGTCCTCTTTCGTTCTCTCTGGTTATGGTGCAGTACACCCACCTCTGTGCCCTTGAGTGTCTCACTTCAGATCTCCAGGCTGATTGGCAGCTACTTCAGCTTATCTCTGCAGCTCATTCCTCCAGCCCCTGCTGTACAAACAAGCCCATCCCTGATACCCAAGGCAGGGTTGAAGGAGGCAGAGGTCTCTGCCAACAAGCTAGGGAAACAAGAGGTCACCAGGCCAGGACTTTGTTCAATTGCTGCCCAGGGAAGGAGAGAGCACCTGGCCTACCCTGCTCTGCCCAGGTGCTCAGCACCTTATGAGGAGAGGGATTCTCAGCCTCCACGTCTAGACTTCCCGCAGCGGAACCTACAAGCTGTTTCCTACGCTGGGCAGCACTTGGCATCCTGTCCTGACATGCTCAAAGACAGGGTCCATCCTATATATGACACATGACCCAGGTCCCCTCCAACCCCAGATCTCAGCTAGGTACTGTGCCCTGATACTCAGAACCCTGATCACAGCCCATTTCAGAACAGAGTAAGTTGAGGGTCCTTAGTGTACCCAATGGTCCCAGATGAGTCCTAGGCCTGTTCCATGCCAGATCTCCACAGCTCCCAGTTCTGCTCATTAAGCCACTCACCTCTCCCAAGTAAGAGGCCCTGGGCAGGGCTCTTAAACACTCCCAGAAGGGATCATGAGCCAAGACCAGGATGGAAAGGGTGGCATCGTGGGAGGGGAGCTCTGCAGAAATACCCCAGGAAGACCATCTCTGCTGCTAGGGAACCAACAGGATCATAGAAACCTGCAAGTCCCATGTCAGCCACACATCCCCACTGCCGGCACCAGCCTGGCCTAGGAGGGGTGCAGTGTCCACCCTTCTCCTGGCCCATTCCCATCTTCTGGGCTAGCTCCTGTTGGCTCTGTGATGAGGGTGCCTCTGCAAAGTACTGCTCCAGGTCACTAGAGTCCCAGAGAGACTCAGTCCTCATCCAAAACCCCTTGGCTTCCGACTAGGATATCTCTGAACGGAGACCATCCCTTCTGGGTCTCTTGAAGTTAGTTGTACTCCTGGAGTTTCTGGAAGAGCCTTATGTAGCATCTCTCTGCCCTCCCTCACCCTCCCCAGTCCCTTGGCACATCTGTTTCAGGTTTCTGTCTCAGGAACTCAGTTTGTCTTGACTTAGACTCCACACTGTTCTAAGCACCGCCCTCAGAGGCTGTAAATCACAGCAGAAGCAATCCTGCCCTTTACAGGAACCCAGATGTTGTACCTCAAGACACAAACTCTGCCCATGGGTCAGTTGTGGGAACCTAAGACCTCCATGCCGATATAGAAACCTTCAGTGACTGAAGTAGCCGGTTTCAGACTATACAGATCAAACCATGCACCTGCCTTTGACAAGAGGTTTGGGGGACAGTGTTATCCCTAAAGATAGCAATATCAGATGCAATAAACTCTTTTCTTCTAAGGTTGCTTTGGTCATGGTGTTTATCATGGTACTAGAAAGTAAAGCAGGCCCCTCTGGGGAGGAGGCATTTCTACTGGGATCCTTGAGGCCAGGGGCTGAGGAGCTACTACTAAACAGTGGGGAAAATAAACCAGTGAATGGTTTAGCCAGGAGGACACAGAGGGGCTCAGCGCACCCAATCCAGTGAGATGCCCACGAACCCGAAGCTGCACTGTGCGTGGCCAGGCCCTGAGCAGATCCATCCTGCATGTGTGTGAGGAATGCATGGGGTTCCCTGGGAGCTAGACTCAGCTAGGGATGGTGATGCCTCCAGGTTCATCCCCCTGTACCACAGGTGAGCACTCACCCAGTCTCACAGTCTAAGTGCCACCTCTACTGGGCTAGCACTGGCCCTAGGCCAGAGCTGTCTTAGCTGCCTTGACCTTCAATTGAACAACCCAAATGGTCCCCCAGCTCAGAGCGGACACAGTGGCAGCTCCCAGGGAGTGCTCAGTGCTCCATACCTAGGATGACTCCCCTTCCCTCCCTCCGCAACTGTCAGCCTGTAGTCTTGTGCTCTCTAGGAGTTAGGGACCTGGTTACTTTGTTGCCCGAATTCATATGTGAAAGACTTAGCCTGCAGAGGGGTAAGGCCTGTAGGTAGACCGAGGCCTCCAGGGTTAGAAAAGACCAGAAGAAGGCAGTGTGGGTGGGATACAGGATGCTTCTGGAGACCCAACATCAGCAGCTTCCTCCACGCTGTTTTCTGCCGGACAGAGCATCTGGAGTCCGGGAACTCTGAACAGACTGTGCATTAGATGTCAGAAGTATTGAAACTGCCCATTCGTCTGCAATAACACAATAATGGGAGCCCCTGCTGTGTGTGCGCCAGACACCGGGTCCGGACTCTTCAGTTCCTGCGACCTGCTCACTGACCTGGGAAAGGGATGTGTTGCCATCGCCAACACTCAGAGAAGTGAGGGGAGGTGTCTGAGGTCGCATGGCTACGGAACTGAACTAGAGCTTGAGTCATGTGGGTATAGAGTTTCACTTTCCTCCAGTTGGTGTTTAGGGGAGGGGCAGCAGATCAGGTCGGTTTCAGGAGGCACCATTGGGTTCACACTGGCTGTATCCATCAGCTCAGCATCCCACAGAGATCGGGGTTCAATCCTTCCTGTGAGACGGGCTTGCTGGGGTCCTTCCCACAGAAGCTTACGTTTATGCATGGCCTAGACCTGTGATGCAGTCAAGGGCATCAGCTGCAGGGACCGTGGCCTCCCCAGAGCAGATGCCCACACTCATGGTAGCCCTCAACAAGCAGCTTTTACAGGCAGGGCAGCACATGCTCAGCTCAGAAGCTACCCATAGGTCTGGGCTCAAGGATCCAGCCGATCCCAAGGGCTCTGGGCTCCGACAATGAGTCTTTGCTCGTGTGGCAGCTTGCTCTGGCCACCATCCCCGGAGCAAGCACTGCCCTGTGTCCTGGGCAGCTTTTCAACTCCTGGTCTCACCTTGGGTGCCACCTCTGGCCTGGAGACAGTAGCATGGGGTGGGGTGGAGGATGACCCAGTCTGCATCTCTCTTGATCTCTGTGTTCCTTTGCAGTACCAAAGGGACATTCATTAAGGGGAGATGGTAAATATTCGCAATTTAAATGCAGTCCTTGTCAAAACCAGAGCTGTTGGTTCCAGCTGTCCCACCCGCTTTTGGGTTCTGGGTCAGCCATTCAAAGCAAAGGTCAGCACTGCCTCTTGGTTGCTTTTTAATAGAATTCAGTAGCTTGTGGCTTCCGCCAGCGCCCTGGCCAGGGCCTGGGCTTCTCATTAATGCGAATGAAGGAGGGAGATGACATCATTTACATTTAATCGTCTTGTTTATCTGCCTGGCACTGCGGTTGTTTTAACAAAGGGCAGAGGCAGACAAAAGCTACATTTGCGTCCTGGAAGGGGAGCCTGACGGGAGCTCTGCTTGTAGACATTTATTGTTTGCAAATGAGATAATCTAGTAACAGGAGCGCCGGCTCCCCCCCACCCAAGGCCTGTAGGAGGCTGCCCTGCCCTCCTCCCTTGAGTCCAGACCTAACTGGAACTGTGCAGACCACTATAGCTAAGCAACGCCAATGTCCTCCATGAGGCCCTCAGGCCTTCTTCTGGACACCTGCCCAAGGAGGGCCACAGCAGAGTGCAAGCCAGGCTCCTTCTAGCACCTGTGACTTCTGAGGTCCCACTGCTAGTGAACCCCACATCTCTGTGTGGTGGGGAGGAGCAAGACGCCTACCCACCTCACCCAGTGCCAGGGGCACACCGAACTGCGATCCTGATCCTCTGGCTTCATATCTGGTCTAATGGGCCTCCCTGAGGAGTGCACCTGTGTCTGTGCCATCCCAGGTGACTTTCTGGAACTGTCTGAGAAATGCCAAAAGTTGAACAGGATTGTTTCCAGAGACCTAGGTTATGTGTCCAGCAAAAAGGATCTGCTGAGTCTGGATTTGCCAGCCTGAAAGGTCTCTTCAGAGACTTCCTTCTTAGGGTGGTGTGTGGGGTCTGGGCATAGAGGCTGCTCATTAGAACCTGCGTGTGCCAACAGCTATAGGCTCAGGCCATCCATGCACATCCAGCTATAGGTTCAGGCCACCCATGCACATCCAGGCATTAAAGGATGAAGAACATGGGACCTACACTCCTGCATGGCCTCACATGCCTGCCAGGCAGCCTAAGGAGTCCATGCCATGGCTGTCTACACTCTGACCCTCCACAATCTATATTCAAGCCTTCCTTGCAGACAGCACCCTGAGAGACCTGCATACCTCACATAGATTCAGACCCTCCCCCAAAGCCCTGGAAATTCAGCCATTGGAAGTTTCTTGAAAACTTGGATATCCTAAAGGAAGGTGGGCGGGGAGGAGATGAGAGGCCACAGCTCTAGCCATGGTCCCCCTCAGAGCCCCAGTTTCAAGGTTTAAATACAACCTGCTCTCACCCCAGGCCTCTGGGCCCCTAAAGTTTTAGATCTGAAGGAAAGACTTATCTCATTAAGTGCCAGACCTGAGAGCAGGACAGGGACATAGAGAACACCTCATCTAGCCTTGCAGGGTGGCAGAGGAGGGTGCAGTCAGACCCAGCTCTGGTCTCCATAGAACCTCTCACATGACCTGACCAAGAGCCATGCTGAGCCTGGAAACAAACTGGAGAGAAGGGCAGGGTGCTGTTTAGACCTTCTAGTACCCAGGGACCTCCTGACTCCCCTGGGGTTCCGCAGTCTGGAATCCCATGGGGACAAGATTTTCCTGAAATCCTGAAAGGTACAGCTGCAACCCCAGGGTTAGTTCTCAGAAACAGCTTAGCTCCCTGGCCAACCCAGCTCACTCACCTAGCAGGTAGGTTCTCTGTCCAGTGGTCACTAAAAGGACAGAGTGTGGTAGGGGTCCTCAGAGTCTAGGAGCTGAGGAAGGAGTTTAGAAAAAGCCCTAAGCTGGAGCAGTACCCCCACCTATGCGACTGCCTCCAGCTTCTCTTTGGCCCTCTCCAGCTGGCCACTATGCCCTGCTGAGGGCCCTGCTGAGTGGCCCAGATGAACAGCCTGGTCAGCCCCAAAGACACCTGCTATAGGCATAGCATCTAGGAACTGCTCCACCGGTGACCTGTCCCTGCCTTGAAGCACCCTGTGCCAGAAGAGCCTTTGTCTCCAGACCCTAGGCTGTGAAGGAGAAAAACACCCTGTACTTCTGGAGAGTGCTAAAGGCAGAAGAAATCCCAAGTCCTTCTTGCCCACCCAGGGGTCAGTCCCCGGACTGCCCCCAACCGTCTAGCCAGCAGGAGCCCTGCCTGTCAGGCAGCAGAGCAGGATGACGCTATGTCTCCGTTGAAAGGGTCCCGTTTCCCTTGGAGAAGGGGCCACATGTTAATTCACGCAAGGCCAGGGATTAGTCATTGGGCAAATGAGATTAAATGCCCTGGAAATGGAATTAGCATGACGTCGAACTGCAGAATATCGGGTTTTTTCTGACCCCCGCAGCCCTGGAAGGGGCTCTCAGCTTTAACCGTTTCCTGTCCTGTCTCAGCTCCAAGAGAGAACTTCCAAGGAGGGAAGAGGGCATGGCCCCTCTAAGCCCTGCATCCAGGAGGTGCCACTAAGGCACAAAGGGGTGTTCTCTGCAGGAGGGAGGGAAGTAGTGCAGGGTTCCAGGCCTCACCCCAGCAACTCCTCTACCACCCACTCAGTCTAGATGCTCCTGCCTTTAGCTCATCCCAATGCTTCTCTCGAGGACCAGCAGGCCCCAGAGACCCTGTCTGAAACTTGGGGGTCAAACCCATTCATCGTCACCCATTCTCTTTTCATGGCTATGGGCAGGTGGACATGGGTCACAAATGATGACTCTTCTCTCTGAGCTTATCACCTCCTTTCTCCCAGGCCCATCTGGGGATCCAGAAACCCCTTAGAGGCCAGCGAAGGGTGCCAATGTGTGTGCCACCCACACCCTGCCACTGTCCCCCACTTCCACAGTCACCACAGTGGATGCTGTCCTTACAAGCATCACCCGCAGCCCATCTCCCTGGGGAATGCTATGATTCTGAGTCAACCTTGCCTGTGGGAAGCCTGGGTGGTTAGAATGGCTACCAGGATGCTGGCTACCAGGATGCACGAAGTCACTGGAAGTCTTTCTTAATAGCCAGCTCTGACCATTATCTCTCATTCCCACTGAAACAATCACTAGCAGAAAGCATGGTCCTGGGTCTGCCAGTTCATCAGGCGGGTGCAGCAACCTGGCCCCATGTGCACCTCCTGTCCTGTCTCTCAGACAGTAGGCCGCATTTGTGCTTGTAAATGGTTAAGATTTACTAGACAAAATGGTACAACCTCCCACATGGCCACAGTCTCCAGAGAGGGCCCAGGGTAAAGGATGTGTCCCTTGCCCCATAGTTGGGGCAACAGGGCTGCACTTGTCTGTGGCTGCTCTCAGCCATTAGTGTCTTGGATCATCTTTACGGTGAGCCTGGTGCTGCCTGGCCCTAGAGCTTCAGACATGACAGGAGATTAGATGGGGGGGCCCCCCTTCCATGCCCCCTCAGTCATGTGCAGGTCCCTCCTCCCTTCGTTCCCTCCAGGCAAGGAGAGGTCACTCTGATTCAGGGTGGACACCATCCACCCTCCACACCTCCATCTACCTCAGTTTCCTCTAATGTTCCAAACAGTTCTCCCCAGCTTAGTGCCGAGTTACCCCAGGCCATTGCTTAGCTGAGGGGGTTGCACTGATCCTACCAGTCACCCTCCAAGTCCTGCCACGGAACCAGCCATGTCCCATACTTGCTGAGGGCAAAAGGTAAGGCTGAGACATGCTGACCAGCTCCTCTCACAGCACCCCTAAGCTCAGATGCAGGGGGACCCCCTCACCCTGTCCATGCAGGGCCTCGTGGCGTGGCCAGGCATGACCCTCTTGGAGAGGAAGTGGCTTTTTCAGTGCAGGACTTGCTTTGCAAGAGAGAGCTGGGCAGGAAGAGGACTGAAAGCCAAGACAGACAAGAAGGTCAAGGCCAGGTCTTCACAGGCCTCTGAGAGCCTGCATTCCTAGACCGAAACTGAGTTTTGGGCACCCCGTCCCTGAGAGGCAGCATCCAAGGTCTCTAGACAGCAGCTTTACTGAGAAGTTTCTAAATAACTACCACTCCAGCCACTGGACCTGACCATGACACCGTTCTTATCCTGGGAGGCCATTAGGACACATGAAACTGGACTCCAGCCCAGCTGGTACTCAGCTGTGTCCAACCACCACTCCATCCTGCCACTCTGCAATCCCCACCAGGGGGAAGGGCCAGGTTTCCCAGCTCTGCCCTTCTGAGGCAGACCCCTCCCCTTCACTGTCCTACCTACCAAAGCCCACCTCCCCTTCTGCCCCACCTCTGCTCCCTCAGACATGATCTGGGCTCCAGAATTTCCCTGTGGCTTCCTAGGGCTCATACCCAGGGAGAGGTCTCTATGACACGGCTGTGGAAATGTGTCCCTTGCACCTACTGCCTTCAGATAGTCCATGTGTGCCCTTCCAGGATGTTCTGTGTACTTGCAAGTGCACATGAGTACATGCATGTTCTGAGGTGGATAACTCAGCCTGAGCTGCCCTTCTTTATCCTCCATCTTGTTGAGGAAAACTCTGAGCTTGCTCATGATCGCCCCTGCGCACCTCTCTCGGCCACTATGAGGTCACATATTGAAAAGATGGTCTCTGTGGCTGGTGAGATATTTCAGAGGTTGCTGTATATCCTGACAACCTGAGTTAGAACTCATATTTCCCACAAGCTGCCCCTGACCTCTGTAAACACTGTGTGGTACAGACAGACACACAGGCACACTATCACACACACACACAGACAGAGACACAGAGACAAGAGACAGAGACAGAAAGAATTATTTTAAATTTTAAAATGTTCTTAATTTTAATTAAATTAATCTTAAAATGTTTTTAGCTTTAAAAATGGAGCTGTCCATCTCCAGACTCCACATCTAGCACCTACATCCTGGGTGTCCACTCACCCCCAGCGTCGAGCCTTAAGCACTCTTGGTCCACAATCCTCCTCCTGTCCTTTCTAAGCCACTGAGTCCATTCAGGCTCCAATGCATCTAGCTCCACCCCAGACTCCAAGCAGCCACAGTCGCTGGGGACAGACCAGGGGATTTGTTTCCTGAATGTGGCTCTTTCGTGCATTCACAAGTTAGTGCACATCTCAAACAAATGGAGAGTGGACAATCAATCTGTATCTTTCCTCTGGAAGCAAAGAGGCACCATTGTGTGGTGGAAGTATCCCAACCGCATGCAGGCCATCGCATGGCAGACCAGAACCTGATGTCAACACACTGCCCGCCATGCCCACTCTTACCCAGGTACAGACACTAACTGCCCATCTCCTCTCCTGCCCATCTCAACCCACCCTCCACTAACTGATCCACGTATTTACATGGCTCTGTCTCTTGCATCTGGACTGTGGAGACCATGTAAGCACCAGGTCTCTGGCCACAGCTCCTGGTCCTGCTTTGGCTTCTAGATCAAAGAGCATTCTGCACTATACCCAGTCAGATTTCGGAGTCTTCCAGGTTGTGTAAACGCTTCCTTCAAGATTGAAACATTCCATCCTGCAGGAAGCTCCTTAAACATGAAGGTAAACAACTTGAATTACCTTGAGGAAGTCCCTGAAACTGACCAGATTCACTAGACCCCTTCCTGACAGAGTAAGTAATAAAAGCTGTGAGTCCCCTAGAGACCCGATGGAGCCAAGTTCAAAGAAGAATCTTGAGACCGGACCATTGGCCTGGAAGAGGTTTAGACAAACTGAGGCACCTGGCAAGGATCCAGCTGAGGCATCTGGACAGGACACTCTCCAATCTGCTGAACCTCCTGCAGGCTATGCAGTGGGCTCCAGGTTCCAGCCTTGTGACCTTCGCCCGTGCTGGGGTGAGCTTTGGTGACACAGCTGTCTTTGAGTCATTTCTGCTCCTGTAAATGACCCCTCACCCATATTCCTGTAAGCAATCCCAATAATACTCATCGGTTCACCAGGTTGGACTCTGGCGTATCTGTTCTTTGGTCTGCGTGGGCTCCGGATCTGGGGTGAACAGACATGTATGTTGCATCTGTCCAGGAGGAGTTTTGTCGCACAGAGCAGGTGACTCACTGATGTGGAACTCTGTGCTTAAGACATGACACACAGTTTACATCTTGATCACCACAAGTGACTCCACACTATGGAGGCTGTTACCACTCTCTTGGTGGGGAGAGCTCACCGAGTTACACTCTTCCCTCAGAGCATATAAGGGTCAGACACCACAGCCCCACCCCCATGTGAGCACAGTGGACTCCACACACTCAGCTGAGACAAAAATCTGGACCTCATTGATCCAAGATGGCCAGACCCTCCAAAGTGGCCACAGCGCTTCCTAGAAGGGGCCTCATTAAGGGGCTGTGTACTCTCCAGTCTCCTGCAATGGGAGACAATGATGGCAGCCCCGATGGCTTTGAATGAGTGCCAGTGGTCAGGGGGTGGGGACAGAGCTCACTCTCTGGTGCAGAGTGGCAGACTTCAGACCCAGGTTCTGTTCCTCAGGATAAACAATCCTGCCCCCTGCTTCACCTCTGGGCATCTGCACTCCATCTGTACTTGAGAGCTGACACCCTTCAGAGCTGGAGACTGAATGTACCCAGAGCCAGGCGCTCTGTGACTGTGCTGTGCTGTGCTGGGGGCTCGTTAGGAAGCCACGAGTCTCTGCAAGTACAGGTCAAGCCTGCCAACACTGCTGGGCTGGTGAGATGTGTCAACAGGTAAAGGAACTTTGCTGAGCAAGCCTGACAACAAGAGTCGAAGCCACAGAAGCCAAAGGAAGGTGAAAGGAGAGAATCCATACCACAAAGTTGTCCCCTGGTCCCCCCACACACACTGCAGCATCACATATACACTCATCACGTATACACTCATCAAGTATACACTCATCACATATACACTCATCACGTATGCACACATACATCACGTATGCAAGCAACATCGTCATCAGCATCACAGATAAGAAAAATAAGACAGCCACCACAGCAAACCCATTGCATAGATGAGGAAACTGAGGGAAAGATAGCTTTAACTTTAACCAGTAGGGAAGGAGTCAGGAGATGTGCCAGGGGTCTAGTTTCAGAGGATATGGCTTGAAACTTCTGATGCTAAATCGATTTGACCAGAACTGCTAACCTGGCCCAAAGCTCACAAGTTGGGATTCATTTGTTGACCAGGACACCTGATGGATCTTTGCCACATTTGGTAGTCACAGAAACAAGAGGCTACTCTCTGAGGAGGCCTTGAAGTGGTGGACATGCCTTCTTTAGGGGGCCTGCCTCTCTGCCTGGCTCGATGATCTATGTACACACACACATACACAGAGAGAGAGAGAGGGGGCGGGAATGAGGGAGGGAGAGGGAGAGGGAGAGGTGTGGAACTGTGAGTCCCCGGCTGCCATGGCCAGAAGGCATGCACTGCCCCACCTGTAGGAACCAGGTGGAGACCACAACTCACCTGGGCCTGCACAGTTGCCCCTTTTTGATCAGCACTGCATCAGGAGCAGCCATATGCCCTCCCCTCCTGCTCTGACCCCTCCGTGCCCAAGTCTCATGCCTTCCCTGTTCTGGGCTGAGGCTAAGAAAGCATGGATGACATTTAAAAACGAGAAGTCCTGACCTGCCAGAACCCTGGGTGCAATCAAGTGCAGCAAGGCATCATGGGGCCAAGAGGCCATGGGACCAAGGGACCACCAGCTCTCACAGCTTCTCCCATTTTAGGAGGGAGAAACACACACCTCTGTCACATGCTTCTCTAACACCCAAGACAATGCAGTAGAGAGACTCTGACATAACCCAAGGAACACGAACGATGTCCCCGCAGATCCCGCGTCTGTCCTCGCGGATCCCGCGTCTGTCCCTGCGGATCCCGCATCTGTCGGCACCCCAGAAGTCTGGAGCTCACTCAAAGGCACTGAGTGCCCCTCCACTGCCCAGTGTCATTGGTCTCTGGGGCATATGACCCTGACAGGTACTATCCGCTGCCCACCCTGGCCTGGTCATCTCCTGGACCTCTGCGCTGTTCTATGAAAATCCCCGACTGAGCGGCCACTCCAAAGCAGACTGCAGACTGTGGGCACGTCTCGGTCTTTTATGGGGCATTCTGCACCCAGGGAAGCTGAGTGGAACAAATGAGATTGGAATTTTATGATTCTTTTATGGTGTTGCACAGAGGATAGCTTTTTTTAATTAGCTGCTAACTCGACACCTTTGGCAATTCTAAATAATTCACCAGCCCCCTCGCCCCCATCCACAGCAGGTGTGCTGAGTGGCCATGCCCTCACCAGCTCCCATGGAGGCTGGGGCAACACCACTGTCACAAGGGCACAGATGCAAGGGTGGATGCTGAGTGACCTGTCCTCCAGTTACCTAGAAGGTGGGGACAGCTTTTCCTGAGGTCATTCCTCCTCGAGTGCAGCCACAGGTAAGCCAAGCCACCCCAGTGACCGCTCCCGAGCCTTCTGTCCCAACAGGAGACTCTCTTGCCTGATGTACCCTCCACACATCTTCGCTGGACCATCTTCTCTCCCTCAGACAAACACCCCAGAGGCCTGGACCATCTTCCCGGCTGCTGCCTTCCTGGAACACAGTGACCTGGAAGGACAGCATTCATTGTCTCCACTCCTCACCAGTCCAGAGCAGGATTGGCATAGACTCTGCCCCATGGTAGCACAGGGCCAGAGCCAGGAGCGGGAACAATCCACAGACAACCTTCAGAGGGGCCGGCCCCCGGAGCTCAGGCTGGCCAGCCAACGTGAGAGGCCACTGCTGCTGGAAACACATAGACCACAGCTCTTAAACCAGTCCCTGTGGCTGGTCAGGGGTGGGAGTCACTGCACCCAATCTGCCCTTAAGAGGCCTTCAGAAACTCAGGCCTGGGCCCTCTGGAGAGGCTTTGAGGACAAGAGCCCATAAACCTAAGCTTCATCGGCTCCGCTCCGTCAAGGACTCTGCCAGATTCAATTACTTCCACAGGTTTTATATGACCAGGCCTGTTCACCGTGCTGAGACTGGGATGCAGCATGGGCCAGCAGACGTCCTCCCTCTTCTTCTGTGAACACTAGGAAGCTGGGAAGGGCCAGAGGCCAAGATTACCTCCAGATCCCTTTCCCACAGTCCCAGAGCCTGGCACAAGTGCTGCCTCCTGCCCCACACTTGGAGTCAGATACAGAGGCTCTGGGACTCAGGATTCTGATGGAGTGGGCTGACCTGGGGAGCCAGTCCCCTGTGCGTGTAAGGAAAACCCTTGCAGAGCCTGCCAGGCCCACATTCCTGTCCTACAATGTCCCTGCCCTGGGGTAATAGGGCCACAGGCAGTGATTCCCTGTCCTATGACATCTCTAGCTACGGCTGTGGCTGACTGTCCCATTATAGACCCTAGATTTCAGACCACAGGCTGTCTCCCTCAGGTGCTGCAGAGGCTGGTCTTGAGTACACATCTGGCCACCCACAGACATAGAAAAAGAGGCAAGTAGGTCTGCACAGTTCTGCCAGCCCTCGAAGTGTTATAGTCTCTCCCTCAGTAGACCTCATACAGGGGTCTAGGGAAGGTCAAGACCCATCTGTGCCCAGGTATGATATACGACTTTAGCTTGCCACCTTGAGCCACTCCAGAGGTGTGCAGGAGTAAGGACCAACCGGAAATGGAAGACTCGAGCCATGTCAGGGCCACCTTGCTGCTGGCTCTGGCCAGCTGGCTACCTGTATGCAGCACCCATTATTTGAGCACTGAGATTCAGAGCCTGCCACAGAGCATCATAGGAAGGCTTCTACGCATACCCTCCCTCACCATCCTAGCCCTCAGCTCCTTCCCTGCCCAGCATCCTACTCCAGTCCAGCCAGACCTGTGAACCCAGCCAGGTAGGTGGGATGTCAGGTGCTGCAGGACTCTCTGTGGCTTCCTGTCCCTGGAAATAGCACTGTGTGGTCCCTACCCCCAAAGAACCACCTCTGCCCACCAACTGAAGTTCTGAAGTAGGGCAAAGGCTCCACTTTTGAATGGTGCTATATTCACACGCCCCTGGCAGCTTTTATCCCCGCTCCCTCCACCCCTGGGCTTTCTCTGCCTCCTGCCTACACTGGCTTTAAGTCACAGCTTGCTCTGCCTGCCATCTAATTCCGTGCTGAGCAGGACCCTCCTACCTCATTTGTTTTCTGGGAGCTCCAGCACCTGGACTGAAGCCTGAACGTCACAGGTGCACAGTAAATATTTGTGAGACATCAGAGCCGAACACCTGCTGCATGCCAGACACTACCGAAGCTCACACCTCCATACATAAACAGCATCCCACTAATAGGATGCAATTAATCCTGAAGCCGGCTGGTAGGTAGCTGCTGTCACTATCCCAGGCACAGGAATAAGACTCAGAGAGATTGAGTCACCTACCCAAGGTCACACAGCAGTGACCAGGTATTGGCTCTATAGATCCTGTCTCTAACAGCCCACTGTCTGTGCTGGCACTGCTCTTCCATGTCAGTTGGTGTAATGTGTAACTCTGCCCATTTCACAGATGCGGCAACAAGTCACAGACCACCTACTTCCAGCTTATGTGAAGTAGGAGCTGATGCTGCCTGCACTGGACCAGCCCTGTCTTCTTGCTCTGGAGGAGAGGGCCTGCTTTGTTTTGGACTTCTTCCTGAAGGCAGACAGCCATGCATGCCCCTCCTCTACATGACTTTTAAGAAATATCACCTAATTAACCGATTGTGGGCTGTCAACACTGCCAGATTCCCCCGCCCGACTGTGTCTGGCCATAGCCTGGGTGCTCACATATGCCAGTGAGCCCTGCCAGACAGAGCTGGCTCTGGTTGCTGCTTGGCATGGCTGCCAGCCCCTCTGGCTCAGCACCTAAGCTGCCATTCCCATCCTGGTCCACTCCAGTGCGTGACTGTTCTGCCTGGTCACAGACCTGGACAAGTTGGTTAAGGCCGGATTGGGCCCTCCTTCCCGTGCCCAGGGTCACCTCCTGTGAGGCCCCACCTCCACGCCCAGCACAGCACCTTTCGGGCACCATGGAGGAAATATCCAGCTCTGCGTCAGTAAGCCAAGCATCCTCATCTTTTAATTATTGAAGAACAGATTTTCCCCCAAATAATTAGGCAATTGAAATCATACAATCTTTCTCCGAGAACTATATTTAACCCTGATTTGAATGTAATTTGCACATTGCCGCTCCCCGAAGCAGCTCTGGAAGCCAAAACATGGATCAAATATTTTTTAAATGTCAAATGCTGCTTAATTGTGGATTGCACTGAATTTATTTGTACAGATAAGCATTCGAGCTTCTACCGACATCTCCTCAAGTAATTTTTCCTTAATCTATACAACACCCCAATTTCCCTGATAGCTGGAGGATTGGAATAACATTCGAGAGGGCCTCCATTTTGCGAAGTACTTTAAAACATGCATATTCAAGATCAGGGCAGAATCCTTCCAACTGGAAGCTTTGAGCAACTCACTGAGGGAAAGGAGCTTAAGTGTAAGAGCAGCCACCCAGGGTCCTAGGGCTGCCACAGTGCTGATCTGTCTGGACCATACCACCTCCACCCAGGTCAGACTCTGGGCCAGCTTGGAAAGGGTCTCTCCCAGCTCCTATATCCACATATGAGCACGTTACAATAAGGGAGAAATCTGCTAGCAACCCACAGAACAAATGGGGGCAGGACGGAGAGAATCCGTGTCCTCACCAATGGCCTGAGCAAGAGGAAGTCTCTGGTGAGGATGCAGGGGAACTGGACCGGTGCTGCATACCAGTACCAGCAAGTCCGAGATTGTCACATCCTGTCATGGAAAGGCAAGGGAGAGAGAAATGGAGGAGGAGGAGGAGGGGGGAGGAGGGAAAGGAGGAGGGGGAGGAGGAGGGGGAGGAGGGGAAGGGAGGGAGGGGAAGGGAATGTCAGAGGGACAGAAGAAAGGGAAATAGGAAGGACAAGAAGATACTAGGGTATCAGCTGATGGCAATCCTGCTGTGGTAACAAACATGCCAGTGTCTCAGTGACTTGGAACACAGATACTCACAGGCAGGAGCAGGGGACACCCCTAGCGTGTGTGCTTGGTCACAGGGCTCTCACACTTCTGTGCCCACCCTTCAAATCGCTCTTGATTTCAGTTTGTCGTTCCACTCTCAACCTTAGCTATTTCTTCTCTGTTGCTTCCTCGCGGCTTCCTGTGTCCATGTCCACACTAGCAGCCATGTTTAGACATCCTGGAATAGCAACACATCCAGGCTTTCTTTCTGCAGACTTGTGCCTGGTAAGAGGAGCTTCAAGATACAGAGCCTATGGGTAGCATGATGGTAGCCTCCCTCATGGATGCTCTCCCTTCTCTCTCATCTAACAGGCTGGCGTTCTGTCAGCAGTTGTTGGACAATGGGTTCTTTTTTTCCTTATGTGTAAGAAGATTGTCTCTCCAGGCTGTTTCCAGCTGTTTCAAACCATACAATTGGTACCTGAGCTTGTCTCTACTTGTAGCACCTTACCTAATGTTTCCAACAGCATTCAGAGCACACCGGTGACATGGCCTAAAGTCACAGTCTCCCAAGGGATTGTGGAGAATGGGTTTTCCAAGTGCCCCTCTGCCACATGGAAACATAGCTTCTGATCACAGTTTCTTCACTCTGCCCTGCCCAGCTCTGGCCATGACACAGATTTGGGGGCTTGTGCGCACAAGTGGCCCCATCCTAGGCCCCGGTTTCCATACTACTCAGGAGGAGCCAGGTTGCCCTGTGATCTCAGCAGTCTCAAGATCTGGCCTATGAATGTGGACAGAGACTTGCATCCCGCTGGGCTTGCATTACTTTAGCCTGCAGACATTGTGAGGGTTGCTGGATTTTCCCTGTCCAATTACACTAGGGCAGTGGGAGGTCTGTTATTGGACAGGGGAAAGGGAGGCAGAGATAAGTGTTGCAGAGACAGGAAGGGTCTCAGGGTAGAAAGGAGAAAGGAAGATGGTGGTGGATGTGAATCAGTGTGGCTATGACCAGCCAGAGGTTGTTATGATATCATAAAGGTTAGAATATTGGTATAATTTGTTTTGTTTAACCTTGGTGGGCAGCTTTTATCATTATCAATTGGTTCTGAAATTATCGTGTTGGCATCTTGTATATTGAGAATTTATTGATATATAAATCTCATTGGTTAACTATAAGCATTGAGTCTTGCTTTTACCGGGTTACTGGGTATTGTGTTATCAAACCGTGAAGATGGAAGATCTATTTGGTTATTGCAATGTGGGACAGAGCCGGCAGGACCCCACCAGGACTAGTGTTATGGCCTGCCGGTGCCAGTACTAGAGCAGGAACATGACCCGGTGGGGCCAGAGATATGGTGGGTTCGGTTTTTTTAATAATTACCTCAACATGTGATCACTGAGCCTGCAGGCCACAAGGTTCACAGTAATCCCCAGGCTGCTCTGTGCCCATGCAGAAAGCCTGTCTCCCTAAGATTATGCCATTGCTCACACCATCCTCAAAAGGCATGACCCAAGGTCAGACCAAGCATCTGAGGAGACAAGGGTATGGCCCTATGACGTGGAACAGGAACCTGCAGCGAATGGATGGACTCCACAGGTAGATTCCTCGGCTGCCTGACTCTGCAGCCTCACTGAACCAGTCAGGTTCCCTGGCAGTTAGGGAGCCACACAGCCCTGGGACCCCTCTGTGCTCACTCATTAGCCCTTCTCCAGTCTGTGCTTTAGCCCACCCATCCTTGTCTTTCTAAACAAGCTCAGAGTTCATAAGCAAAAGCTGGCAGAGCTATTGAGAAGCAACAAGCCACTGCTCCAGTCAGAGATATCATCTGCTGGCATAAGGAGCATCGTCTGTCAGCTTGACCCGTGGATGTTTCCAGAATACACTTTCCAGTGAGGCAGAGAACACACTCCTCTCAAGTTCACATGGAGCATTCACCAGCATAGGCCACTCACAGGGCTACAGAGCACACCAGGGAAGAGACACACGTCACACATATTGTTATCACTGTGCGGCGAACCTAGAACTCAGCCAGGAGTGGAAATCCCCCAAACATCTGAAGATTAAACACCACACGTCAAAGGCGAAGTCTCAAGAGAAGTAGATGAACATCCAACTTAGAAGTGCTGGCTCGCTGTGGCCGCCCAGCTTGACAGCCATTTACAGCATTAACACTCACATTAGATAAGAGGAAAGTCCCGACGTAAGTAGCCGGGCTGCCACCTCAGGAAACCAGAGAGAGAGTTTAAGATAGCAAGCAGGAAGATAAAAAGAAAAAAAATAGAGCAAAAATCACTGAACTTAAAGGGGGCGGGGAAGCATTAGGAAAAAAATCAATGAAACCAAAGCTTGCTCTTTGAAAGGGTCTACAGAAGTGAGAGAACTCCAGCCAGGCTGAGACAAACATCAGATATAAAAGCCGGAAACCATGCCTGTCGAGACATGAGAACACTAATAAAATACAGCCAGCCAGCAACTCTGTACCTATAAATTTAAAATTTTAACAGGAAATGGTACAAAACTCCACAAGGAAAAGTAGAGAAAATGAACAGTAGTGTGTTTGTCTTGATGATCAGTTTGGTAAATCAGGTCTTCTAGAGACAACTAGATTGTGAGAGAAGGGAAGGGGGGAGGGGAGGGGAGGGTAAAGAAGGGAAGGGAAGGGAAGGGAAGGGAAGGGAAGGGAAGGGAAGGGAAGGGAAGGGAAGGGAAGGGAATAGATTAATCTATTGATAGGTTTAAAATCTGAATGTGGCTAAGCATAGATATCAGTGGTAGAGCACCTGTGTCAGGATAGGCATTCATCACCAGCAACACACACACACACACACACACACACACACACACACACACACACACGTACACACCACACACATACACAAAGCACACATCACGCACATACACATAACACACATACATATAACACACATCACACACACACATACATATAACACACACATCACACATACATCACATACACATGCACACATATACATAACACACACACCACACATACACATAACACACATATCACACACACATCACACATACACACACACCACACATACACACACACATCACACATACATACACACACCACACACACATATCATACACACACATCACATACATACCACCCACACCCATACCCACATCACATACACACCACACACACACATATCATACACACTCATCACACATACATCACACACACACCACACACACATAGAACAAAGGAGCCAACTATGGACTGAAACCTTAGAATTGTGAGCCAAAATAAGTCCTTCTTTCTTCAAACTGTTTCTCCAAGTTCTTGTCCTATTTTTACATTTGGAATAACCATTGATCACCTTCAGAAGAGAGCAGTGCCAGGCCTACCCTTGCCAGGGAGTCCTAACAACTATGTATGTGATAATTACCATCTCTATAATCTTATGCAATAGACACAGACACTCTCTAGCTTACCTGGTAAGACTACTGCTGTTCTAATACCAAAACCATGTAAGGACATTATAAGAAAGGTGCAGGCTGCCGGGCGTGGTGGCGCATGCCTTAAATCCCAGCACTTGGGAGGCAGAGGCAGGCGGATTTCTGAGTTCGAGAGACCAGCCTGGTCTATAAAGTGAGTTCCAGGACAGCCAGGGCTACAGAGAAACCCTGTCTCAGAAAAAAAAAAAAAAAGAAAGAAAGGTGCAGGTCAAGGATAGAGATTCAAAACTCACCAGAACATTAACAAATCAAAGCTTCATTAGATATGCCAAGTGAGATTTATTCCAGATATAATCTTCACATGTAAAAATCAAGTTATGAATAAAGTGAGCAAATGAATGGATGAGTGAATGAATGAATCTGTCTCTTGGAATAAATAAGTACAGCAAGATTGCAAGACACATAGTTCACATATAAAAGTCCAATGCCTTCTGCTTATCAGCAATAAACCATTAGAATTTGAAGTAAAAAGAAAAAAAAGCTAGTTGCAACACAAACCCCTAAAATGAATACCTAAATAGGAAGCTAGCAAAGCCTGCATAGGATCTGCAGTCTACATGCTGAGGACTATAAAACTAGGTGAAAGATCAAAAAATGCCCAACTAAAGGGAAAACTGTCCCCTGCTCTAGCAGAATGACTCAAACTGAGCTGCTGTTGTTCTGTGGGGACCGTGCAGTTGCTGCGGCCATGACAACCTCAGTGAGCTCTTGAAGATACTGACAGGCAGATTCAGAAGTTCACCTAGAGAATGGAAAAACACAGAAGAGCACTCAGCAGGGGAGAGTAGCTGAAAGGCACTCCTCGGCTCCGAAGCTCAGCACAAGCACAGAGGCAAGGCAGACAGACAGACAGACAGACGGGTCAGAGGAAGGTGGCAGGGACCCAGAAGGATATGTATCCTTGGCACTACTGTCATCTGACCTTTGACAAGGAACAAGGTTATTAGTGAGAAACATGAGCTTTTGAATATATGATATAATGCAAGTAATCACAGTTTAGAAACAGACTGGATACATTGTGTACAAAACGTATCTCAGAAAGGATCATAGACACAAGTGTAAGCTATACAAACTTACAAATGTAAACTATATAGACTATCAGACTCTCAGCAGTAACCCCAGAAAGCCTCAGTTGCCTGGTGTGGTAGTGATTTTTCAGTTACAATAAAAACACAAATACAAAAGAAAAAGCTGACATCTTGGACATCTGCAAATTTAAAATGTCTACTCTGGGGCACTGTCACCAAGAGAACAAACTGGCAGGCCACAAACTGGGAGAAAATTTTTATAAAACACATGCATAGCAGATACAGAATATATTCCCAAAATAGACAATCCCATTTAGACACAAGGAAAAGTCTAAGTGAGCATTCCATAAAAAGAAAAGAAAAAAAAAAAAAGAACAAATATCAAACTCAGGTGTTGAAAGTTGTCCAGCATCCTTTTTCATTGAGGATGTGAAAGTCAGAACAGCAAGGTGCCACTGTGCACATCCCCAGGCTCCAAAGCACAATGATACCCATAGCCAGTAAGGATGCAAAGACAGCAGAAACTTTATTCACTGCTGGTGGGACTGCAGAATGGGGCAGCCCCTTTGAGAGACAGCCTGGCACTTCCTTACAGTGCTAAACATACTCACACCATATGATCCAGCAGCTGAGTCCAAGGTATTTACCCAACTCCTGAGAAAACTTATGTCCATACAAAATCCCATCTAAAATGTGTATAGCAGCTTCGTTCGTTCATGATCGCTAAAAACCAGAAGCAACCAAGATATCCTTCCATGGGTCACTGGATAAGCAATTCCCGGTACCTTCATCTGTGCACTGCAGCGCCATTCAGGGAGAAGAGGACTGGAGATAGCAAGTCTAAGGTCTGAACCTGCAATGAGCATTACAAAGGAAGAGAAGCCAGTTTGCAAGTCTTGTGCTGTGGAGTTCCCACAATAGAGTGCTCTGCAGAAAGTGCTCTGGAGACACTTAAAAACAAGAAACAAACAAAAACAAGAACCATTTGCCAGAAGTCAGGGTGAGGTAGTGATGACAGGGGAGACACTGGGGACAGGAGACAAGAGACAAGATGATAACGTGTGATACAGTTCTGGGGGACACACGGAGTGTTAGCCAGCTTTTTCTTGAGGATGCCCACTTATGAAGACAGAACGCTGTTTGGGGTTTCAATCTACCCCCTGTCAGACTCACAGCTTTCAACCTGGGTCAAACTCTCTGCCTGGTTGCCAGAAACGACAAAGTACAGATGAAGAAACCTGTTCCATACCCAGTCAGTCCACGGTGACATAAGCATCTCTAGGATGCAGCTCCCATGCTTCCACCATCTCTGGATGGAGACCAGGCTGGGAGCCAACTCTTCTTCACACGGACATTGAGAGTAGTCCAGATCCAAACTGTAATGCAGTGTGCGACATGGTACATTGGTCATGATTTCAGAGCTCTACAGCAAGAATAGATATTAATCTATAAAAAGCTTAGACCCATGAACCATGATTGAAAAGGCTAGATTCTAGAAAGCAGGGCTGGCAGGGACCAGAGCATCTCATCCCAGTACAAGTATGGGAGCCAGCCTCCCCAGGATACAGAAAAGGAGATGCCCTATGTCTCCCTGAACAAGAGAAGAGACCATCAACATCAACAACAATATCCCACAGACACCACCACCCACACAGGATGAAATTTGGAGTTAGCTCGACAGAGGGAGCAGGCGGTAGGTACCAAGTTCTTCAGTGCTGGTGTGAGAATTCCAATGAGCAATGGAAGGGTCTGAAAAGTCTGTGTGAGGTTGCCTGAAGCTGCAGTGTGTCTAGTAGAGTCCTACAGAACAGGAGACAGTGATCTGTAACTTTAATTTTTCAAATCATATTTTTATGATGTCTTTTAAATGCTCTAACCTCTCTTGTAACCCACCAGAGGTAGTGGGAAAGAAAGGATACGGAGGGCTGGAGGGAGTAGACCTGTTTGAACAGGTTCTTTGGAGGGACTCCCATCTATGTTGTCTGGAAATGAGCAGTTCAGTTCACAGGTTAGCAGTAGCAGCTCGATCCACTCGCAAACACCTCACAGATACACCAGCAGTCCAGTTCAGTAGAGTCGGGATAGCAAACAGGAATCAGCAGCAGCTGTGGCACTACCCAGCCGAGACAGCCAGGCCTCAGCCTCAGTGTGAGTCAGCAGGAGGGACCAGGAGGGATGCAAAGTTCTCGGCCTTGCCTCCCTCAGGGAAGGGAAGACATGAGACTCACAGCTATTGCACAGCTGGCTGTGCCAGCAAGCCAAGCTCACTCTCCATCACTGTCCATTCATTCCTCCACGGGTCTCACCTCAACACATGCATCTGTATCAGTTAACATCAGCCCGTGGAAGCGGCAAGAAACTGCAGCACACCACCAGAAGTTTTTAGTGCATTTCTCTCTATGGAGTCCAGACAAATGCAGCTCAACTACGCAATGTAAGACGGACCAATACATGCATGTTGTTATCACAGAATCTTTCATCACGTGTCCCTTCATGTGCTTGCTTTAGCAGAATATCCTCTCTCCTGTGTCTGCTTCGGCAAAACGTTCCTTCATGAGTCTGCCTTAGTCTTTCACCTATGTCCACTTCAGGAAAATACTCCTTCGTGTGTTTGCCCCTGCAAAACACCTTCTGACACAACTGACTTTCCAAAGAACCCTTCAGTTTCCACTTCAGGGATCTGTGGTGAAATGGAGGTAGGAAATGCATGAGGTGGGCCTGGAGCTTCCTATACTGCCAAGAAAGAGGAATAGGCACACAGGCTGGGAGAGTCAGAGAGCACAGGAGCCAGGACAGAAAGCCCACACATTCCTAACACAAGCAAATGGATAAACAGATGAAAAAGAGAACAGTCTTCCAGGCAGAAAATTCCAGATCATCTACAAGGTGCCCCGTGCTCAGGAACAGAACAAGGCTCCTCCCAAGGGCAGCACAGAAGGGGCGACACCATGGCAGGCTCACCTGACTCCCTTGCCAGCTTATCAGGGTCAACGCTACTGATCCCTCACACCCACAACACGCACCCTGAACAGATGTGGAGAGACCTCATGGTTTCTGTGGCTGCTCCAATACCCACAGCACCCATCTGGCCAGGGACAAAACAGCAGACATGCCAGGTGGGCTGGAGGTGGCTGGCTTACATGCCACCTAACAATTCTCCCCAAAGCCACCAAGGTCTTCAGAAACATTAACATCAAACATACCAAAATAATGTGAGATGCAAGTTATGGGAGTATATAAGAAGTGTCAATACTGTCTTGAATTCTTTTAAACTCTGGAAACCTAAAGCAATGCAGAAAATAAAGTTTACGATGTAATTATTTATACCTAGTGTGTGTGCACAGTTGCCCATGCATGTATGGAGGTCAGAGGACACTTTTTAGGAGTCAGCTCTCTCCTTCTACCATGTGGGTTCTGGGATTGAACTCAGGTCATCAGCATTGGCAGCAAGCACCCTTTACCCAACACACTACCTCTGGCCCAAGTTTACCTTGTTAAAAAGGCATGTGTTTTATGGCCTGTAAACTATTCCTCAATAAAATTGGTTTTAAACATTGCAGGGGGAAACGTGGCCTTCTGCTATTTGGAAGCGAATCGTATGAAAGAGAAAAAAATAATAAAGAGTGAATCCAGGCATCTATAATCATGGGTTATGAATTTCAATCTGAATTAAACTAAGAGGGAGTTGTAAGAAAACTGAGGTGGGCAGAGTGCTCAGCTACAGCAATGAGCTGGCACAGGGGCTCACAGAGAGCGGGCTTTGACGGTCACCGCCCACCTGGACACCAAGCCCCAACACATGCACCTGTGGGGAAGAGAGCCCACATAATTATATGGTGCTGATCCTGGGGATGTGCAGCCCTGAGCCAGACAGAGTCAGCGTGGGAGTCACAGCAGCATTTTCTTTACTTGGAGGAAACAGAAGGCCCCGCATGGAGATTAAGCTTGCTGGGCACTGGGCCGTGCGCAGAGGCTGCGAACAAGGCAATTACTGCTCCCATTTAATCCAGTGTCGGTGAAAAGGGCCCCGTGGCCAGGCTGGAACCGCACTCCTCTACGCAAGGAGCCTGAGGCCCCAGCTCTGCGCCTTCTGCCTCCAAAACACACTCTGCACTAAGTGTAATGGGTTTTAGGGAATTTATTTTGCCAATTTTAGAACCTACCATAAAGAAGAAATATGAGAGAATTTTATGAGGTGTACTGTATATCTTTAATACTCGTATTTTTTTTCTCGAAATGCTGAGAATATCAATTACATTTATGGCTGCATGAGGAGATGCCCAAGCCCACTGCTGGCAAAGCAGGTCCTGGCAATGAACAAACAATGGGGGGCTCAGGGGTCCCAGAGCCTGTGGGCTCAGAGGGTCCTGGTGGCATCTATGAAGCTGCCCAGTATGGAAGCAGACACGTATGTGCCTGTCTATTCATTCTCTACATGTGTACATGCTACATACATCTGTATGTGCTCTGACTTATGTGTACATATGTGTGTACAGCTGCTAGAGGATCAAGGCACAGCCTGGGGAGAGGAAGGGGAGGTTGGAAGGACACCTTGGAAATGAGAGAAGCCACTTAATACCTTGTGAGAACAAAGGTGGTAGTTTCTCAAAAGCCGACCCTACCACATACTCTCTGTGCGGGTGGCCTGATAGGAAACAACCCCAGGCCTTTAGTCCAGCTCTTCTAGGCCTCAGTACTCAGGACCCTGCTCCATCCACAGAGTTCTCCCTCCTACTGTTCACACCCACTCCCTCAGCTGGAGCAGGTATTGGACAGCACCGGCAGTGTATACTGTGGTCTGGGGGCTCTCGGTCAAGGCAGCAGAGCCACAGTCCTTGAGGAGCAGACTTTGGAGCTAAATAGACTGAAAATCCCCAGTCACTTCCCCCAGCCTGGGAGCCAACATTGTACACATCCTGCAGAAAGGTACCCCAAGACCCAAAGAACAACTGTCACTGGGGTACACATCTGGGCTGGGCTGGAGAGTCCACAGGCTCACATTGTACATACATGCACACTTGTGTGTGTGCACATATGATCGTATTCACACATATGTAAACCTGTGAGCATGTTGGCTTCGGTGGTATCCTCTCCAGAAGAACTAAAAAGCTACCAGTCCTACTGCTTAAAGAGACCCTTCTGAAGGGAAGCAGAACCCCCCAGGGCTGCAGCTGTGCTCCTGGGGTGGCCTGCTGGGGTGGGGAGAACGCCTTCCCCCAGCACTGCTCAAAGTTATTTATGGCTCCAACGTGTGCGTTTGTTTAAAATCTGCCGCAGAATTCATCCTCTCTGCCACTTACTCAACCATTATCGGCCATCGCAAAAGTGCCGAAGAGAGAGTCATAAATGGCTGTGATTTACGAGGTAGCAAGAACACAGGACGAATGAGAGAAAATTAGATCCTTTACCTGTGAGATTATTTACGAGCTCGGTGGATGTGCGGGACTGTGCTGGGTGGGTGAAGCGTGGTCTGGGACACGTGTTCCATGGATGTGCTGGGTGAAGCGTGCTCTGGGACATGTGTTCCATACCTGTCCTCTGCTGGACTCACAGTCTAGTGACAGAGACCCTACTCCTGCAGGGGGCCATTTTAGCCCTGCTCCTTCTCAGGGATAACGTGGGCTGGGACGAGGTCAGGACCCATGTAGGACAGTGCTTTGTCCCAGCATCCCTCCAAACTGCTGTGAGACCTTAGACAATCACCCCTTCTCTGGGCCTATTTACCTCTGTGAACCAGAGGGAATACACAGATGGGCCCCAAACATATGGTCACCAGACAAGGTGTCCTCACTTCATCCCGCCTTTTGTGGCAGCTCAGGTCATTATTTTGGGGCTACTCTCCCCAGCCCCGTTCCCACTGAACATCTGGGTTGTACTACAGCCCAGCTCCCTGACATGCTGGTCTGTGGCTTTCTTTATTACTACAGTACTGGAGACCCAAATCCTGGTCAAAGAAGAATGAGCTATACAGCCAAGCCCTCCATCCTTTCCTTTATAAGGGCTCTTCCTTCCTGATCATTGTCCTCCTGGTCTCCCTGGAAGCCCAGGACATCCTCCCTCTGCAAACCCTGCAGTGAATGAAGGTAAGTTTCCAAGTTGGATCTCACCCTCAGGACTCTTAGGAGCAAGTGGCCCAGAACTTTCTGCTCCCTTTTTCTCTGGCCTGGTTCTGGAAACTGCCGGGGCAGGAGAGAAGATGAGCCAGAACATGGGTGTGCTAGAGAAATGCAAGCCAGCGTCTGGGCTCTGGGTCATATAAGGACAGTTGTTTCTAAGGAGGTGCAGCAGCCTCCTGGTCAGGTCAATGCCTACCTGCATGTTGCTTCAGAAGGGTCAGCTTTCTTGTAAAGGGAAGGGAAGCTCTGCCCTCAAGTGGGAGGGAGGACAGGTCACCTAACCATCTCACAGGAAGCCAGATGTGCAGCAACTGGAGTGGGTGCCCCCATCCCAAAGCCTGACATCACACACTCTCCACTCTCACCTGCACAGAGCTGTCTCGTTGTCCAGTGCAGCAGGAAGCAGCACCCATGTCACCCGATACCCAGAACTCTTTTGTGGCACGAGCCGGCTGTGCTAACAAGCGTGTGCTCCATTTTGCACACTTTCCGTTTCTATAAAGAAGAACACCAGGGAGTGTAACTCTGCCATGCTTCGCATAGCTCTGAGGGAGCAGAGTCTTTCTGAGCAGATAAGAATTTGATTTTCCCATTAAAGTCCAACCGAGATCGAGCCTCGGAGAATTATTTGTTTTGCCAACATCTGGATGGCAGCAGCATCTCCAACTATAGCTGTCCCTAACCCAACTGCCTCCTCCAAAGAGCCCTGTGGCGCACCACCCTGGTGAGTTGGCCCTCCGGTGAAAGCCTTAGCTTGCTGGCATTGAGCCAGGATCCCCCCTGCACTCCAGTTCTCAAGTCAGCTTAACCTGGTTCTCACAACACCTGGAAGGCTCAGGGAACCATGTCTTGGGCAGGAGGAGGTGGCAATGATCAGGATAGCCTCCACTCTAGTCAAACACCCAGGACCCTGGAACGTGTTCACCCATCACTCCAGCCCAATAGCCTGGCTTTACCATCACACATCACCCTGTCTTCGCCCTCAAGTGGACAGCTGGCTTTGCTTTGAAACCTCTTCCTCAACCTGCTGGAAACTGGAGACTCACCAGACCCACAGCAAAACAACAATAGAAAGGAGGAGCAGGAATAGAGGGTCCAAAGGAGCCCAGAGAAGGGAAGACATTGGTCAAGACTGAGATGGCAGAAGGGGATAGAGATGAGCTAACAGTACTGGTGCCCCCAAAACAAGACCAGGCAACAGTGGGCCTTGGCGGAGGTGGGCTTGCTGAGCTTGGGCTACACTGACTGCTCTTGCAAGCTCTGGAGGCTCTGCTGGACCCTCAGACCCCAACTATTCTGATCAGATGCTAACCTGGACCAGGACACCAGTCTTGAGTCCTGAGCTCAGGCTCGGGTCCATTTCTGCTTCTAACTCCACAGAGGCAAGGCCCTTCCCCAGCGTGGCTCAGTTTCCCCAGATGCACAAAGGCTGTATATCTAGAGTCATGTGCGATTGTGAGGCCCTGGATGGTGACCTACTCAAGGTCCCCGACTGGAGCCAGGTCTCCTGGGCCACCTGGGGTTACAGCTGTAAATGCCTGCCACAGCAGACAGCTCCACTCAGCCACTCCGGAGTGAGCGAAATCCTTCCCTCTCATTCTCGTTTTCTTCCCAACGTAATTGAAAAATCAATATGTTGCAGAATTTCTGTGCAAGCCACAAATACAATCATTTCCAGTCACAAAGGGGATGATCCTGCAGCTCTGCAGCTGTGCCCAGGAGGCCCCGGCACAGTGTGCTCTGCTGAGGACTGCTAGGCTCGGCCAAGAGGCACCCCAGGCCACCCTCCTGCCCCGGGCACCTCGCCCCAGAGTCAATCACACCTTCCCTTATACAGCTTCTGCTCACTCTGTGCCACGCTTCATAAATAATGGCACTAAATGACCGCCATGGAAAGTCGATTCATTGTGAACGTAGTTACACACCGCCACACCACACCTGTCAGCAAAGAACTCTCCTGTTGGAACTTATTACATTTTTATCAACTTGGCAGCGCGCGTCACGATGCAATCTGGGCAGCGCGTCGTCCTCTGCAATCAGAGCCATTGGCTTTTATGGGTTTGCTCAATTTCGCCCAGGGGACAGATAGCACAGAAGAAGGAGAAAACACCTCATCCTTCCAAGCAGAGGACAACCAAGGCCAGGCCACAGGCTTGGGAGAAATGTCATCAGCCTTTGTGTGCCCAGGCCCTGGCACACCAGACAGGGAGTTCCACCACCCCCTGGCAGATCCTGCCACCCCTGTGTCTGACTTTCAGGGCTCAGGAAATATTCACCCCCAGGTGAGGCCCAACATAATGAGACTTCTGCCTGAGTGTCCAGGATAAACCTAGTATCCATGTGGCCTCAACCACAGCCCAGCCCCCATTGCAGCTAGGTCCCTCCAGTGGGGCTGGGACAGGCTTTATCGGCCCCCTCACCTGCCTCCTACAGAAGTCCAGTGGCTAAGCTACTGGTGTCTGCCCTGCAGTACTGCTTGACCACTAGATCTGGTCACTCCTGAGAGGAATAATGGGATACAAGAGCGCAGTTCCTTAGAACCTCTGCCCAGGGCTCAGCCTCTTTCCCTGATGAATTAATGTCCTAAGACATGGTCAAGAGGGAGATAAGGGCAGGAGATCATATAGCACTAGGGACCTTCACTGTTCCCGGGACCCTAACATCTGCTCCCATTCTCCCAGACTCCAGTTAGGTTCACTTAGTGATCCCAGAAACCCCTCCCTACAGCCCCACTACACTGAGGGACAGGGCCACAGGTCACAGGACAAAAGAGGTCAGCAGATCCACACCTGCCTCCTTGCACATATAGCCCAAGCCAGACCCTGGAGCAGCCATACCCACCAGCCCCACGGAGTTTCTCCATCCCTCTGGCTTTAATTCACAGCAGCATAGACCGCTCAATGGCTCATCCACTTGACACTTGGGGGCCTGCTTGGGGGTTACCAACACCTCTGCCTTTGCTGTCACGGAGACGGGAAGGATCTTTTTCCCACCATGGTCCCTTGAGGTGGCCTGGACACACCTATGGTCAGCAGTAGCAGCATCTGTCAAGGTCCTCACGTCCCCTTTGCTGGTGTTTTTCTCAGGACGTTCACCCATGGCAATGAGCCTGGCCCTGCGGTACTGCTGTGTGTTCTTCCTCTAGGCTAACTCTGTTCATAGGTGCATGGGTTGGCCATCTGTGCTACGACACAGCAGGCTTGCCATAACCTGTGAGCATTTGTTATTTGGCTAAATGAAGAGCTTTATACTTCCAGTCATTAGCTTTGGCACCGTGGGGTAAGATGCACGTGCTTGAAGCACACAATTTGCCCCAGTTAGTTTGTAATCATCAACTTCACCCAAACTGGAGTCACCTGGGAAGAGGGAACCTCGAGTAAGGAACTGCCCAGATCAGACTGGACTGTGTGCGTGTCTGTGAGGCATTTTCCTGATGGTTGACCGACACAGGAAGGCCTCGCCCACTGTGGGCAGTGTCATCCCTAGGCAGGCGGACCTGAACTGCTGAGCGTGATCCCATGAGCAGCCTTCTTCTCTGGGCTCTGTTTAAGTTCCTGTCTGGCTTGCCTCGGTGATGGATTGTGAGCTAGAAGTTTAACCCAAGCGGACTTTTTCTTCACCAAGACTCTCTTGGTCCTGGTGTTTATCGTAGCAACAGAAAGCAGACTGGGACATTTTTATATGTCCAGTACAAGAGGAAAGGCAAGAACATACTCAGTACACAGAGGAGTCATCTGTCCCCTCACCTCTCATCCACATTGTCCCAGGCACCAGGTCCCTCAAGAAACCATGGTTCTATCTATTACCGGTCATTTCCAATTAGTGTGCATTTTCTAGAATTTCATATCTTTTTTTATAGATTCATAATTTATCTCCCTTGTGTCAAGCTTCTCTCCTCATGCCGGGCCTGACATGTTTCTTAAACGTCAAATCCCCTCTACATCTTTTTGTGCCTTCTTTTGCACTAACTAAATGTTCTGTGTGATTCTTTTATTGGCTCATTACTGTAGATATTTGGTGACTTGGTGGCTTTGTGGTTTACAGCATACAAGGTGCCTTAACCTGTCTCCCTTCAAGTTAGATTATGGCACTTCACAGGCACACGGCTATTGCTAGGGCACCTTTCCCTCTGAACCCCATGTTGCCCCGTCAAGCGTCACTCTGCATGTGTGTGCCCAGCCCCACACTGTTGTACACAGAGGTCAAAGCATGCATGCGAAGATGCACGGTGCCTCCAGCCATTGGGGACAGAGCCATCAAAATCACAATGAAGCATTACTTCACACCCACTAGAACGGCATAGGGTATGAGGGACCACAGCACTTATGTCCTGCTGGAGGGAGTGTGACCCGTTGTGGCCTGTGTCCAGTAGTGACAGTGAAGTTAGGAACTCCCGTGTGGCTTGGCAATTGAAGGGCAGCCATGCCCACAGAACTGAAGATGGGGTCTGAAAGACACCTTCATAGCAAAACCATCCCTAGAAGACAATGATTCTTGCAAGTGATGGCAGGAACCCGACTGCACGGGACAGACTAGTAGCCAAGTCCAGCCTACAGACACAGGGGTAACTTGGAAAAATTACACTAGTGAAATACAGTGAACAGCCACTGAATGGCTCGCTGCCGTGGGGTTCTTGGGCTGTCAACACCACAGGAAAGTCAGAAGAACACACATCTATGGGGCAGGGGAGGGAAAGGGTGAGTGGGTGTTTAGCAGGATGGAGCGGTTCTGGCAACGAAGGAGATTGGAACACAGCGGGTGCTGATGACCTTGCAACACTGTGAGGGTATTTAACGTCGCACAACACATAAAGTTGAAGTAAGCTCTGTGCTTCACTGTGAGCAACCAGCCAGTTAGCTGCTGGGCATGGTCTGCACAAGGTTAGAGTTGGGCATCTCGGTTCACAAAGCCTGAAACACTCACAGATGGGAAGGGAACCTTGAGCATCCTCAGACCCGCAGGCTCTCCAAGCCCAAGGCTCCGCAAATGCTGCCGAAAGCTAGGGTTTAGCACCCATCCTCCAGAGGGGCAAGCTGAAGCACGTTCCTGGGGGATGGGGGCAGCACAGGGTCTCCCAGCGTCCTTTCCTCCATGATCAGATATGACTGATTTTGTGACGCACACCTTTAATCCCAGCACTCGGGAGGCAGAGGCAGGCGGATTTCTGAGTTCGAGGCCAGCCTGGTCTACAAAGTGAGTTCCAGGACAGCCAGGGCTACACAGAGAAACCCTGTCTCAAAAAACAAAAAACAAACAAACAAAAACAAAACAACAAAAAAAAAAAAACCAGATGATTTGAAAATGGCCCAACCACTCAGCCTTTCTATCATTATTTTCTGCCTGCCTCTGTCTCCCAGCCTCTAGCTCAGCCATGGTTTCCCTTCTGTGACACTGAGGGTGGCTTTGCTCACTGGAAACTCCAGTTGTGAGCTTGCTGTCCCCTCACCTCATACCCACAGCAACAACGTGACAGCCTGAGGCTTGCCAGTGGCCCTGCTGACCACTAACAGCCCACCAAAGGTGCTGCCCCATTCCCAAGACACACAGGGACAGATGTGTAATGGCTCACATGGAGGTACATATGGGAGCTTTGTACACAATCACCACTCTACACACACACACACACACACACACACACACACACACTCACCCACCGACTCATGCAGACACACACACGTGGGGACAGATACACACTGTTTCTCACAGGCACTCAGACACTCAGACACAGGAACAGATCACATACATTGACTCACACAAGCACACAGGATAAATCTCTACCTCCCATGATCACACATAGACCCTGTACATAAAGCTAACAGACACATGCACAGACATATCACACAGATACACACACTGACACACGTGCACAGAGCCCCTTGCACAGAGCCAACACAGACATCTGCTCAGACACCACACACACACACACACACACACACACACACACACACACAGCCTTCAAGCGCCTTCCAAAGTGAGGGCCATGTCTGGACCCACACCCCCCCCACTCTTTGAGGGGGCTGTTCTGGGTCCCACAGGCTACAGCCTGATAAGCTAGAGGTGGGATGTGCACGCACAACAGAGCCCACCCCTCTCCCACCACAGATGGCCACAGCCTTCCCTCCTCGGCATGTGACTGTGGGGATTAAGACTGAAATTGCCTCTGTGTGAGCTTTGTCCCAGGTCCCTTGAGGAGTTCCAGCCTTCGTGGGCAGACCTAACTCCTCAGGTCCCTGAGCCTAGCAGTCAGGCCTAGTGTGGGCTCAGCGTGGATTTCCCACACACTGAGTTCACAACCCCAAAGATATCTCTTACATTGTTAGAGGAGTCTCTGTCACCACATCCTTTGCTGTCTCCCTCACCCCTCCATCTTCCTCACTGTCCTTCCTCAAGTGTTTTTCCCATGGTCACCTGGTTTAAAACACAAGGAGCACTGGGCGTGGTGGCGCACGCCTTTAATCCCAGCACTTGGGAGGCAGAGGCAGGTGGATTTCTGAGTTTGAGGCCAGCCTGGTCTACAGAGTGAGTTCCAGGACAGCCAGGGCTACACAGAGAAACCCTGTCTCAAAAAACCAAAAAAAGAAAAAACACAAGGAGCTTTCAGGCAGCTTTCTACACGGCTGTCAGACCTCAGCCTCCCTTGAAACCCTGGCCTGAGGGGACCCTGCATCTCAGGTGACAACCCAGACTCTAGGACACAGCAGGGCTGGAGTTGCTGCTCTTCAGCACTGTCTGTGTCCTGGGGGGGTGGGGCCCTTCCACTCCAATCGTCATAATGAATGGCAAGAGCCTGGGACCCCAGAGGCCAGTCACCTGCTGCATTCAGAGGTCACAGTGTCAAATGTGAAGGGGCCTCTGGAGTGGAGCAGGAGAGCCCACAGCAGAGGAGCTGGCCTGAATTGGCAAGAACCTGCAGAGGCAGCTGGGGCTGGTGGCTGAGAAGTGGCTCAGGAGACATAGCCTGGGGTTCTGAAGACAGTCTGTCCAACGGCTCACCCAGGACATTTTCAGGACAGAAACACTGGGCTCAGAGACAGTCTATCTCACTACAGTGCTCTGGTGCGAGCCCGAGTCTATTGCATGAGAGGCAAGCACTCCCGTTGAGCTGCACTCTATGCAGAAGACATTTTTTCCCAATTTACAACCACTGGTAGGTGGCAGAGTGGGGGTGTGTGCGGGTGGGTGACCCTGAACACCACCTTAAGCAGGTTTGCGCCAAGCCCCTCCTAAACCGGAGGTGGGAGGAGCCACGTAGCTGGGGTTTGTTTTGTATGGGAGACTGAGCCTTACCAGTCCCGCATCAGATGCGCTGGGCTCCCACCCACCTGCCTCTCTGTTGCTGTGGAATGGCAGGTCGAGCTGGTACCCAGGTCTTTCATGGCCAGCCCAGCCCAGCCCGGAGCAATAGCTGTATGAGCCAGCCACTGGTAGAGCATCCAGGCACGGTCCAGCAGGGCAGCACCTACACCATTACTCCTGGAGCTGCAGAAAAAGCCCCAGGCAGTCACAGAGCCTAGGATTGGCTCCCTAAGGACCTTCTGGCTTGGACACTTTTTTTTCCAGAGCTGGAATTCTGTCTTCAGGGTACCCACTATTTGCATCATCAAGCAGAACCATTATAGTCAACCCAGAGCTAATCAGAGGCTGACTGGCACCCTCCCTTCCCTGACTGGGCTCAGCGTCTTAGGGGCGGCCAACAGGCCAAACAAAGGGCTGTCTGCAAATTGAGGTCAGGACCAGCCTGGGAGACAGGCCTGCTGTGAGAGCGATAATTGAGCCCACTCTAAGGTGTTGGGGTTTGGGGGGAGCATTAATTGGAGAAAGACTGAGAAGAAAGGAGCGGGTGGCTGCGGCGGGGGGGGGGGGGGGGGGGGGGGGGGGGGGGGGGGGGGGGGGGCAGCTGGGAATGCAGTGAACAAAGGGTTAACCAAGGAGCCTGGATACCAAGTCAATTCTGAGTGACAGGAGAGACATGGCCCGCCCAGACAGTCCAGTCACACTGTGGATAGTCTCTCCCTGGCCAGGTCCCAGGTCAGACGGTGAAGTTTGGAGTACTCTGGACCACAGGCCCTCAGGTCCATCAGAGAAGGAGTAGCCCAGAGGCCTCAGAGAACACTGTAAGTGCCTGGGTGAATGGCTGGTGAGTGCACCAGCTGACCAAGGTTAGACCAGTCCTCGGGACCCCAGAGGGAGCCCTCTGTCCACATCTCCCCTCCCCTCCCCCACAGCACTCGCATCCCCCTAATACAGAATTCCAACCTGACCCCACAATCTCTCCTCTTCCACACTGTTACCCCAAGAGCCCTCAGCCATCCTCCCTTAAAGGCTTCCTTACACCACTGTGGGACCACACAGGACCCAGGACCCAGACCGCCATGCCAATTATGGAGGTTTTAGGGAGAGAGTGATTACTCCAATACCTACCCTGGCCACCGCCTGCCTGCAGACTCTAACAGTCTTGGCCTCCCCACAGGCTCTGAGGGTCCCATGTCTCATCTCCTTCTGCTACTACAGACCCTGTTCTCTTGGTCCTTCCATCCCTGCCGGGATGCTCTACCCACTAAACCCATAACCACAGCCTCCTTCCTGGAAAGCCAAATGAGCCACACCCAACTCCACCTCTGCCCTGCTGGTCATCAGGCCTGGGAGATCCCTTCCCACCTCCGAGCTTCAGTTTCCCCTTTGAACGTTCAGGTAGCAGTTCTTCCATTGGGGTCCTATGAGATGTTAGACAGGTATGATAAAGAGCTTGTCCCACTTCAGGGGTCTCCAGCCCTCCAGCCCTCCAGCCCTCCAGCCCTCCAGCCCTCCCCTAAAGCTGCTCACTTAGGGCAGGAGCCCCGAGAAGCAGGCCCCATGGTTAGCAGAGCACTAGGCTGGCCTAGCCTGGCCTCCATCTCTCCGGTAAGCCTCACCTCCAGCTCTCTTGCCCCTCCACGGGGAGCTCCTATGAGCACAAACCCCTAGAACAGCGTCCTGAATTGAGCGCATGTGTGATTTGTCTTTGCTTAGGAGAGAAGGTAGCTTTAGCAAAACATGTCTATTCATGTCTATTTAACTTGCTGTCGGGAAACAAGGCCCAGGTCTGGTCTGCCCTTTTGCTAGTGACAGGAGAGCTGTTTAGTCATGAATTCGGTTCCTTTGCTTCTCCTGCCTGCTGGCAAGGTTGGGACAGTCTGATGAGGCTCCTAGAGCCAGGCTCCCACTCCATAGCCCTTCTCCAGGAGGCCAACCTCAGCTATGTCACAGAGGGTGGCTGGTGTCCCCTACAACAGGGACCAGACTCAGGCCAGGGCTCCATTAGCTGAGGTGACAATGACAGTTGGAGGTGAGAGGCCCTCTGGGGAACAATCGGTAGGACTCAGAGATCTTTGGGGCAGCAATTGGGCAGCCCTTCACAGTGACAGAAATTTTGGGGGCTGGAGGCAGAAGTGGAAAGAGAAAGAGACCCCCAGCCTTTCCCAGGCATGCTATGGGGCCAGCTCAGGTCACGTCACAGCCCCACAGATCTGCAGGAAAACCAAAGCTTCGCCCATCTGACTTCCTGCCTTTGAGGGTTGAATCAAGTCACCCAAGATGCCTGTGCTGAGGAGGCCCTACCTGCCTTCAAGGTGTGTCTAAACTTGGAACCAGACCTTTAAAGAGTGATCACGGTTAACCAGAGAAGCTAGGGTAGACCCCTGGTTTCCTTGCAAGAGGATTAGGACACACATATGCAGGGGTGGGGGGTGGGGCAAGGAGGGCAGAGGAAGCAAGAGAAGCCTCAGAAGGAAGCAACCATGCCTTGGCCTCAGACATCAATTCCCAGGACTGTGAGAAAGGAAACACCATCATGTGTGTACACAGTCTGTAGAACATTACGTGTGACTGAGCTATGCCCCCTTGCCCAGGGGACACCCAGGAGCCTGGAGCAGGTTTCCCATCCAACTCATAAGAGGAACACAGTTCTGCCATGGACACTGGTCCCCAAAGGGCCCCAGTCTCCTGGGTCATCTGAGAGCTGATAGCCAAGAAGGGTGCAAAGCCTTCTCAGCTGGTGTCTCCAAGAGTCCCCAAGTCCCCACCAGAATGATACCTTGTTCCATTTCTTCCAGCATGCCTGCCACAGATACTGCTAGTTCCACTTGCTAGGTATAGTGAGTATGTCCAAGGACCCTCCTCACTGCCAGAGAACTGGGGAATTCGAGCTCCCAGGTATCAACTCCCCCTGAACCACTCACTAACCCAGCTTTACGCCCCTGGAAGGGCCTGACTGCTTCCTGTTTGCACCACAGGCTTAAACAGCCTGGAGCCTGAGCCAGGAAGTCCTTTATACCCTGCTTGGGAGACAGGTCCCTCAGAGTCAGCCTCCGGCCCTCAGAGGGGGGTCTGCATCACTGGCCTGTCTGATCATTAGATTTTAATCATGGCCAAATTTCACAGCAGGCCACTGAGCTCCCAGCAACACCGACCTAAGAAGCAAATGTGGCTATTGATTCTCCCAGCCTCGAGCTGCCTCATGCTGTCCTGTTCCCTTGAAAGCTTTTAAGAGGGGTAGAGCTTCCACAAAAGAATGGAATACATTTGCAAATCAGGTGCCTGTGATTTATTCTCTCCCCACTCTCAAAAAGAGCTAGGTGGCAGGGAAAGCCTCCTCTCCCTGCAGCTGAGAGCCCAAGTGAACCCTCCCCACACCCCCTACCTTGCCCTGCCCAGCCCTGGGCTTGGGTTGCCCCCACTCTGAGAATCCTGTTTCCTCCCCCATACTACTGTGGCGTGGCAGAATAAGCCAGTAAGCACCTTTCCCTACTTCTTTTGGGGCACCTGAGCCCCTTGTCACTGCCACCCCAATCTACCATTCCCTCAGGCTCCCACAGAGCACTCCCCCAAGGTTCTCTTCTCTCCAGCCATTTTCTCCTACCTCCATTACTGCAGGGCTGGGAATCAGCCATTTTCTCCTACCTCCATCACGTAG
>LR753375.1:467392-531314 GCA_902729485.2 Mus minutoides
TGCCTAAGGTAGCACATGACTTAATTGTTAGGTAGATTGCCTCCCCCTTTCCACCCCCCCCTTGCCTCCTACCTGGGTATCTTGCTGATGTTTAAACTAGCCAATCATGTGAAACCGTGTCAATTTCCCCAACCCCCCTACCCCATTGTTATAAAAGCTCCTGATTTTCGAGCCACGAGGTCGACCCCCCTGTCCCCTGAGTGGGATACGAGTCGTCCCGGAGCTCCGATTAAAAATCCTCATGCTTTTTGCATCAAGACAGGTCTCGTGATTCGTGGGGTGCACGAACAACCCGTGTTTGAAATAGGGGTATTTCTGGTTAGATCTTACAGTAGGACTGGGAATCAGGGGTGCAGTAAGGATTAGGGTCTCTCGTCCTCTAGGCACACAGCCCCAGGGCCAGAGGTACAGGTAGTGGCCACATCTAGGTCCCATTGAGGATGGGATCTTGCCAATGACCTGCAGCCCTACTGGGCTGCACAGCCCCAGTCCACAGTTCCCAGAGTCCCAGGACAGATCCACCTCAGACATCTGCCCATTTCTGGAACATTCACAATGAAGCGCATACTCATCTGTGCCAGTCTAGCTGGCATGTAGACCCCATCAGAACATGAACAGCCATGAATCTCTACAGGGGTCTACCTAGAGCCACCATGTCACCATGTACACTGTCGTGTGCTAGAGTCCCTTCCTTGTGACTGCCACTGAGCCCCAATCAGGGACAAACCCAGGAAGGAGGTCTTTATCACAAGTTCCCCCACTCACTAAGGCACCACACCCAAAGAAGAAAAGGCGGCTCATTGTCCAACATTCTACCTGTTCCCTCTGCATAGCCAGAGCCACCTCTGATCCCATGATGGCCATTCTCTGCAATCAGCTGTCATTATTACTGCAGCTCATGCTGTTGCTATGCCTAGGATGACTCTGCCTGGCAATACAGGCTAAGGAAGGCCATGTATGGGTGGCTATGCGCATTCTTCATCCATAGCCATGGTCAGCCAAGGGAAGGAGGGGACCCAGGGAAGTAAGCAGGGAATCTAATGACCGACTGTCCTGGGCTCACCCTGGGGCTGATCTCACTGGAAAATGCCCCTCACTTGACTAGTGCTGAAACCAGGGGCAGTGTTCCCTTGGCAATGTTTTTTCACTCACACACACACACACACACACACACACACACACACACACACACTTCAGCCCCCTGATGTGTCCTCTCTGCCTCGTGTGACCACAGAGAGGACCATACCAAGACACATCCCTGTGACCTGGAAGGCATCATTGGTTGCCAGGGACACGGTTCTCAGTAACCTCTGGGCTGAATGGAGGCTGGTGCACCAGACTGATAGGAACCCCACACTCTCCTCACTCCCCTAAGGTGGTGATCATCCCAAGTCATCGAGGACCTGGAGGAGGCTGGAACTGGCAGGTCAAGCATTGCCCCCCAAGTCCCACAGAGTCTGCTGTTTCCAGATCCCTCCCAGCTGCTCTCCTGACCCCCACTCCTTCTCTCACCTGCTGTGGCCTTGGAGAAGCCGAAGGGCATAGAGTCAGGGAACCACATCACTGAGGGGGGGCACACATGTTTCTGGCCCAAGCAAGAATCCAGGGGCAGGGGAGAGGACTAATTATGGCCCAAGGATAAAAACGGCAGCCAAGCAGCTGTGCAGGGTGGAAGGAATGCGCCCCTCAGAGAGACATTTTCCAATTCCTGGGCTGCCGAGAATGCATTCTTTGACATTTATGAGGCCCAGGCTCCCCATAAACCTAGATTCCAAAGAGGCTGACAGCTGGCCAGATCCCTGGAATCCGGGACTGCGGGACTGTCCTTTACGATGGGCGCAGCTGCATCTGCGGTGCCCGGAGGAGCCTCCGAACCTAGAGGCAGCTCTGTCCTCACTCGCTCCCCTCAGCAGCTGGAGAAAGTGGGGCTCAGTTCCTTTAGCAGCTGGAGTTTAGAGGTTCAGAGGGGCTAAGCAACTTTTCATAGCTGTGAGCCAGAGTGACTGGCTGGTCTATGGCCACACCATGCCCACTTGGTTCATAGCACCGGCTATTAGGTATATACAAAACTCAGACTGAAGGAAAGTTCCCCACCGTGAACAGTGCACCACCGGGAGCAGCATGCTTGGAGACGCCTCTCCTTTTCTCTTCTGTGCCATCAGCTCTTGCTGCTATGGATGCTGTGCACTCACAGCAGGAAATAGAACATGTGTGTAGAATTATGCGGATGCTGGGCCAGGAGACCACCGGAGACAGCCACCA
Organism: Mus minutoides; assembly: GCA_902729485.2. Classification (NCBI taxonomy): domain Eukaryota; kingdom Metazoa; phylum Chordata; class Mammalia; order Rodentia; family Muridae; genus Mus; species Mus minutoides. Next base: position 469,655 of record LR753375.1, read on the forward strand.
AAGCTGGGCCCAGAGCTCCGATCGGCTTTAAAGCACTAAGGAATGAGTCTGGCTTCGATGCTACGCCCAGAACTCAGGGTAGCCAGAGCCTACAGACAAGCTCCTCATGTTGACCCATGGCTCCTGGGCCTGGCCAACCACTGTCCTACTGATCAGACCGTGTGCCTGGCAGGTGAGGCCGATGCCGCGTGGCTGGAGCCATCTCACAGGTCCCAGGAGCTGCTGGTGGTGTCTCTCCAGTGCTGGACTCCGGAGCTTGACCAGTGGATAGACGCTCATTACATTTCAGAAGTAAGTCTTTGTACCAACAACAGCAGCCGGCATGGTTGGATGCAGTGTCCCTTCAAGAACTCATAAACTGAGGGTTGATCCTCCAGGTGATCTATTTGTGCTCCTAAAAACTTAAGAAGACCTCAGCAAAGGTAGTAGGTCAGAGGAGGAGGTGGCGCTCCCGACTGCTGCTTCCTGTCTCCATGAGATGAGCACTTCCTTCACTGCCATGATGTTTTGCTGCCCTGGGCTGAGCCCTCCAGCCGAGAGCTGAAACAGATAATTCCTCCCTTTAAGCTGTTTTTCTCAGGCACATGATCACACTGACACACAGGTCACCAAGGCAGATGTTGTCACCCTAAAGCCCAGATTATTCTCATAAGTACTTTGTCAAATACAATGTCTAGTGTGGGCAGATAATCACAGAGAAAGTAAAATCTTTAATGGAAAGCCAGGAAAGAGGAAGGAGGAGAAGGAGAAGGAAGAAAGGAAGGAAGGGAGGGGAAAGGGGAGGTAGAGGGAGGGAGGGGAGAGAGAGAGAGGGAGGGAAGGAGGGAGGGAGGGAGGAAGGAAGGACAGCAGGAACAGATATACAAAGATGTAAGATTTAAGGGATTCCAGTAGATGAGATATATAATCATAATACTCACTAAATTTAAAGGATAAAACATTCAAAAGTATATACAGGAGACTGAAAAAGTATAAAATGTGCCAAAGAAGATTTGAAAATGAATCAAGCAGAGATGTGTGAAGCTGGAGGTGCAGCCCAGTGGGTAGAGCACTCACCGATCAAGCATGAAGTCCTGGGTTTCCATCCCCAATGTCGCACATACAAGGTGTGTGGTGTTGTACAACTGTGATCCCAGCACTCAGAAGGTGTAAGTAAGATGATCATGGCAAGGTCAAGGCCAGCCTGGGTTACATATTGAGTTCAAGGACAGCCTGGGTTACATATTGAGTTCAAGGTCAGCCTGGGCTACTTTATGAGAGCCTATCTAGGCCACCCCCCCCATCATGTGGTCACATCTTAGAAAACAGGATATTGGGAGGAAGCTATTTCTCTCGGGTTGCTTCAGTTTGAGACACTTCCAACAAGAATCCCACTGGGGCTTGTTTCTTTGTCAACAAGAAGCTGAATAAACTAACCCTCAAATATCCAAGAATTACACAGGGCCTCGGGCCCCCGCATCACGAAGATGAATAGTGGGGAAACTGCGAGCTCGGACCTCATTTTATAGCCACTTGGAGGGTGATGCTGACAGGAGGTCAGTCAGAGAACTAACATAATAGGGCTACACAAAGACTCGGACATTGTAGCCCCTCCCTCTGTGACTGTGGCACTGGCACCTGGGGCACACACCATTCTTTTAACAATAACCACTGGCTAGGCATGGGTGGCAGGCTCAGCTCCAAGGTGATATACAGCAGGCAAGGTGCTGGAAGATCAGAGCAGCGCTGGGTATCATGACCCTGGTGCGGGGTGGGTTTTTAAAATAAGTCACTAAAAAGGAAAAGGTTAATGAATTCAGCAGCATTCACTTAAGAGAGTTCTGTTCCCAGAAAGTCCCCCCCATAATGAGTGTAAAAAAGGCATGCCATACAGTGGCCAAAGGCACAGCCAGCAAAGACCTGGGATCAAGGAAGCACGCCGCGCAGTCAGTAAGGAAAACAGTAGCAGCACAGAGCTCAGTCCACAGAGCATCTCCAGCAGGAGCCGCGGAGATGGCTGGGGGTGGGGCAGAAGTTAAAAGTGCTCTCTGTTCCTACAGAGGACCCAGCTTTGGTTCCCAGGGCCCTCAATGTGGCTCACTGGTGCCTGTAACTCTAGTTTCCAGGGGAATCCAAAATCCTCCTCTGGTCTCTGCGGGCTCCTGCATGCATGTGGTACACATAAACTCACACAAGCATGCGCACACATGCTTAATTAATAATAATAATAATAATAATAATAATAATAATAATAATAATAATAAATGGTTCCAACCAGCTATGGTGTACATTATCTTGGTAAATTGCTATCTTATCTTGGTAAATTGCTATCTGCTCTTTGAGTTCTCTAAAAAGCTTGCTCTGGAGGGATTTGGCATCTCTGTTTCAGACCTAAGTATGTTTCTTAGTCCTTCAAGGCCTCTTCTCCTGGCACGGACTTCCCCTCTTAAGTCTGTGTCAGGGAGGAAAGGGCACCGAACTGCTCAAGAGAAAAAGCATTGTGCCTCTGAGACAGCTAAAAGATGACCAATCTGCAGCTGTCTGCGGTGGGAAGGAGAGGCCAGAAACTCAGGCCCAGAGAGACTGCTCTACCCCGCCCAGAAGGCTGTTTGCTTGGTCAGTTCCTGCTGGATTTTGTGAGTGCCAGATTTAATGTGTTTTGCTATCTGTCAGCTACTTCTCTCTGCATTCCTTGCTTGTTATGTAGGTAATAAAAATGAGTCGTTCAAACCTCAAAGCATGGCTATAGAAGATCATTCCCTAGACTCCACCAAGGAGCCGCATCAGACCTACAATGTATCCAACCTTGCCCCAAGTCACGAGAATGCACAAGAAACCTACAATGGACTCCTCCTACATGTCCATGGAATTGGCAAAAGGCCTGAATTCTGGCGCATCAGGAAGATGCACCTGGGCTGAAATGGGGAGCTCACCAGAGAAAACCACTCAGACACACTCAAAGCCCAGCCAGCAGGGACCACATCCAAGTGTTGGGGGATCTTGGTGTGTCCCCGAGTGTCCAGAACACAGGGTTTTTAAAAGCAGAAAATACACCCTGGCAACTCTACAGCTGCAGGGGGCAGGGCTTTGCAAAAGTAAGCACTTTAACTGAAGCTAAGATAAGCGGTTAGCTGGAGGGGTTCCGCACAAACCTGCAGTTTTAGCAGAAGCTGAGATAGGTTAGCTAGGACATCCCGACCTTTAGTTCCTAAAATAGAGTTGAATGCTCTTCTTGGGATTCTCCATCAAGGAGAGCAGATGCGAGTTAAACTCAGAATCGCCTCAGCAAGAACACAAGATGGAGCAATTTCTGCACTGTCTTGACCTGTGACAGTGCCTGCTAAGCCTCACTGCCTGAGCTGGCTGACTGGAACTCACATAGTGGGAAATCAGAATCGGCTTCTGCAAGTCACCCTCTGGCCTCCACATGGGCACAATGGCATAAACTAATTTAAAGTTTTAATTCATTAATTAATTTATAAAACTGAAGAACAAACAGGGTGGATCACAGAATCTTTAGGACATCTTGTGTGATACAGGGCGCATTTGTCAGACCCATAGACTGCAGCAGGTAAAGAGTTGAGCCCTTTGTGAGCCATACGCTATAGCCAGCAACTCCATCTGATAGCAGGTCCACCGACAAGCAGGAGCTCAGTGCTTCTTTCTTGTCTCTCCTGTAAACGTTTACTAAAGCTGCTCAAAACACAATCCAGAAAAACAAAACCACACCCCTGTCATGGTTAAAATGTGCTTGGCCCAGGGAGTGGCACTATTAGAAGGCGTAGCCTTGTTGGAGTAGGTGTGTCATTGTGGGCATGGGCTTTAATACCCTCATCCTAGCTGCCTGGAAGCCAGTATTCTGCTAGCAGCCTTCAGATAAAGATGTAGAACTCTCAGCTCCTCCCGCACCATGCCTGCCTGGATGCTGCCATGCTCCCACCTTGATGATAGTGGACTGAACCTGTAAGCCAGCCCCAAGTAAATGTTGTCCTTATAAAAGTCACCTTGGTCATGGTGTCTGTTCACAGCAGTAAAACCCTAACTAAGACAATCCCCCACCCCCAAAACAGCCACTAAGCTGGCATTATCTAAAAGGAGTAAAGCCACATACCCCAGTGGTCCAGCAACTTGGCTCCTAAGAAGGATCCTTGGAAGCTGTGACACAGGTTCACCTGTGACCTGTCACGAGTGTGTTCAGAGAAGGCCTGGTAACACCAGCCAGTCACACTAGACTGGAGAATGTCCCATCCTCATCAGCTGTGGAAGGGACAGATAAACTCTTCCGTGTTTGCCTAATGTAGCACACTGCAGCTATGTAAGCCCATAGAATACCACCAGAGATCACAGGCAACCCAAGCGTCACCTAAGCCTGTGAACTGGAAGACGCAGCTAAGAAGGCCGGCTGCACATCATGACCAAAAGCCAACAAAAGAAACAAGCAGCGTGAGTGTAAGCAGCTTAATTCCAGCAGGGACAATATGCATGCTTTTAGGACTGCTCAAAGCCAGGGCTGGGGTGGGGGAGGCTGAGTGACGGATGATGGGGTGGGGGATGGGGGTGGGGGGGTAGGTCAGCCAGAAGTGACTAGGGCTGGAGTGGTGTAGTGGTCCATCTTGAGTCTCTCCTTGACTGGGTATAAAATCACCCAGAAGAAGGCATGCCTGCAGGTGTGTGTAGCAGCCTCACTGCCAAGAATTAAGTAAGGAGTTACTCTGTCCTCAACATGGATGGCACTTTCCAACAGCCTAGGAACAAAGAGGTCCGAGGAAAGAGCAACATACACGTGCCGTGCCTACCTTCGCATCTTCTTCCTGTTTGATTGCATCTATTGCTGCTGCTACTGTCTTCCTCTAACATCTCGGGCCTTCAACTGTGAGCTGACTCTCCAGAGATCTCCAGGCCTTCAGCGCTGGATCAGGACTGCCGAGGCTCCAGGCTCTGTACACCGTGCAGCTATCAAGTTCTCAACCCTTCCCACAAGTCCACAGCCACTGCTGTGCTCCCTAGCCCCTGGTGTGTAAGCTGGTCTAATAAATCCACTCTAACAAACAGTATAGACATATATTCTGCTAGTTCTGTTCCTCTAAGAAAGCCATTGCCTAATGTGAGTGATTTGAGCGCCAGCCTCATAGATGTGGGCTTTATCACTCCTGGGCATAGTGCACATTTATGATTTAGACACAATTCCTCATGTGTATTGTATCTTACAAAAAAATAAGCAGTACAAATGAGGAAAATGGACTTTGTTCTATTATTTGGTTTATCCTGCTTAGAGTGGAGTGCAAATCTTAATACTGGAAGCCCCTGAGTCCTAGCGTCTCCATTCCCACCTCAGCTTTGCATGGGCTCAGAACCCTGTCCTTGCAGGGGCTTGGGACCTGGAACCCTGACTAAGGATGCTGAGGGAGTGGAGAAAGGACAGGCACTGAAGAAACAGCAGTAACATGGACACAGAGAAGCTGAAAAGCCACAGCACAGGGCATTTATTATACAGTGGTAGAATGGGGCTGCGTGATTCTTACACAGAGATGAACAAGGAGGCAGGGTTATTACACACAGTGGAACAAGGAGACAGGCTTAGCTCATGTCAGTAGGTGCAGACTCTGGAGGAGAAGAACCTTCAGGCAGTAAACATGGCAGTGGGTGGAGATTCCTGTGGGGACATTTTCTGCTCACTGTCAGCATTTGCACTAGAAACTGAGGGAGGCTTTGCCATCCCTCTGAGCCTCACCAGGGAAAGGATTTGACACTCTAGTGGGGCATTGGTGTTTGACATGCTGTGACAATGTCATGCATCCCCTACCCACCCACACTCACACCCTGACTGTCATTCAGAAATGGCTGCAGTTGTCCCAGGTCGGCACAACCAAATCCCTGTGTCACGAAGGTTCTGCAGCTTTGTCTCTGGAGGCGGGGCCCCTCCACACACGCCAGCAGCTCATGGATGGGGTAGGCGTCGGGGTGGGCCTGGGCGATAGCTGAGTTAGTCAGTCTGCCACCTCTCCTGCACCCACATCACCAGGGCCAGCTCTACCATGCTGCCCTGTGAGAGGCATGCTCTCACCAGGTGAGAGGTAGGGCCAGCTATCTCATACCTACAGGCCTCTGGGGCCAGAAGGATCCCATTTTACAGAAGAAGAAACTGAGTTCCTGAAGGACTTGGTTACTCCACAGAGCTCCTTCAGCAAACAGCAGGTCTCAGGACACTATCAAGGCCCAGAGTTCTAGAGAGACAGTCACTCCCCCCCCCATGACTTGAAGCCTTCCTGTCTTCTGGGTTGTAGAGCATCTCACCTTCCATACAGGAGGCCAGAACTCCCAAATGCTGGGCATGCCTCTTGGTTCTGACCTGGTGACCTTGGCCACAAAGTTCCTGTCCAAGCTTTCTGCCTTGTATAGTCCCCAACCCCCACCATCACTCCCCCCACATTCCCCCACAGAGACAGAGACAGAGAGAGAGACAGAGACATGGACACATACACATACACACAGAGACACACACATGGACACAGACCCGGACACACACACATACACAGAGACATGGACACAGACACGGACACACACATACACAGAGACATGGACACAGACACATACACACAGAGAAACACACATGGACACAGACACAGACACACACACATACACAGAGACATGGACACAGACACAAACACCGAGACACACAGACACACACAGACACATGCCTGGAAGCTGCAGACTTGGTATGGAGGACCAAGGTAAGAGCTGGAGACCAGTCCTCCGTTCACACCCCATCTTGGATGGCTTCAAGCACTGAAGTGGTTAAAGCCTCCCAGCCTGTCTGATCAATTCATTATCATTTCTAATACAGATCAATACTCACTAGCACCCATCTGACAAAGCCTGCAGCCTTCAGACCCAAAACATGAAAGACTTCCTAAGCTGCTGCCAGCCCCTCCCCACGCTGCATCCCATGGTGTTCCTGATCGCTGCCCGGGAAGGATACAAATCGATGCCCGGCATTGATCACCTTTCCTCAGGCAGCCACAGACACGTGCCCACCCCTCCCCCACACACCCCCTAACTGGATCTCCGTCTCCCACATAAATGGGGGCCTCTTGATTGCTCTTCCACCCCAAGGTCCACTGCCTAGAGGCGCTGCCCCCGACACATGCTGTGCACGCCAGCTTTGTCTTCAGTAATAAGCAGGATTTGTCTTCCAGTTCAGCCTTATGTCTAATTTATCAGGCCAGGTGCAGCTAATCTGCTTCCTGGTTGCTGGCTGGGCTTGGGGGACAGAGGTGGGAGTGAGACCTCGGCTGTCAGGCATCCCTGCTTCTCTGCGCAACCACACAAAGGACAGGACGGGGAGAGGAAAAGATGGAGGGGTGGGGGAAGAAGAGAGGGAGGAGAAGGGAAGGAAGAAGGAAAGGAGGAAAGAATTAAGGAGGGGAGGGGAAGGGAGGGGAAAAGAAGGAGAGAAGAGAAAAAGGAAGGAACAAGGGAAGAAAAGGAAGTGGAACGGAAATGGGGTATGGCTCGTCACTGGCTGGTCCTCTTTAAACGGAGCCAGCAGAAGCTTCCAGGTGGTGACCCCAGGGAGATCATTCTATCCACTCCCTGCCATCCTGGTCATTTCTTACTGGGAACCCTGACCTCATGAAGCTACTAGGAACACTCAAGGAAAGCAGAGACAAACCTCTGATACTGAGACCCCCGGTACTCAATAAAGGTCAGCTCCAGCGGCTACCTTTAACAACATCACTGTACTGGTCACTATATGACAGTTGTCACCACCTTGTGACACTGTCCTCCAATCATGCAGAAGACGTAGGGCATGGTCAATAGGATGTATTCCCCTTGACTATCCCCTAAAATTGCCCCCTGGACACCAGGTGTCAACGTTCCTTTTCAGGTGGCAGAGCTGCCACATGGAATCTGATGCCAGCATGTGCGTCGTCCCCAGGGGTGCTGCACACATCTCAGTAAATGCTCCTGGACAGGCAGCAGCTAAAGCCAATCAAACACTATAAATACTATGTGTCCAGGGCTGCAAGTACGCTACATGCTCTAAGTAAATAACAGGCCAGCTGGAAACTCCCTCAGACAGCCTCCTGACCCCGGGCTGGTCCCTCTCCGAGCTAAATGACAGCCATGTTCTCTGGAGAGAGGGTGCACAGCAGGATGTGCAACTGTCTTTCTGGCGCTGGCATCACTGAGGGCAGGCCTTCTCCTAAGCAGACCAAAGAGGAATCGGGTGGATAGGGGGTCCCTGTCTTTTCAACATGCCTGGTATTCTCTCAGGTTTGGCCATTTCCGGGGCATTAAATGCCCCAGGTGGGCACACACAGAAGCCATTCCGTGGAGCACAGCAAGACCCGTGGGAATTAAGTTTACCCAGCCAGCCTGTTTACTTCTCTACAAAGGAGATGTAATAGCACCTACATGGAGGGAGTGGGTTCAAGTGTCTGCCCCAGGATTACACAGTAGAAGAGCCATGCGAGCTCCCATGACCAGCTACCTCCAATCAGTCCGTCTGCCCTGTGCAAGTACCCATCCCCACACACCGCCATCACAATATAAGAAGGACCCTGTGCCACCCGTGCAGCTGTCTGTGACACCACACTGCTTCTGCACTGAAGCCCCAGGCCCCTTACATCCTGTGCAAGCCAGGTTATGTCAACTTGACACAGGCTGGAGTTATGTGGGAAGCGGCTAGCATCAGTTAAGAAGACTTCCCCACAAGGTTGGCCTGTGGGCAAGCTGGGGGTGCATTTTCTTAACTAGCAATTGATGTGGTAGGGCCCAGCCCATCATGGATTGTGTCACACCTGGACAGTTGGTCCTGAGTTGAATAAGAAACAACCATGTTGTGTTGAATGAGAGCCATGGGAAATGAGCTAGTAATTGGCACTCCTCTGTGGTCTCTGCTTCGGTTCCTGCCTCCGGTTCCTGCCTTGAGCTCCTGCCCTCCCTCTCTCCTGCTACACTTGTTAGTCATGGTGAAATAAGCCCCTACAGTGCCTAAGCTGTTCTTGATCATGGAATTTCATCACAGCAATAGAAACCCAACCCCACACCACGACTGGCTTTCTTCCCATTCTCCTACCCTAGGAAGTACTGCTGCTTTCCCATGCTAAAAGCCCTTGGACGATTCTCTCAGGCCCTGACAGAGATATATGTGTGTCTCTTGCTGGCACAAGAACTAATTTGGTGTCTCTGTTTTTAATATTTTTTCCTTAAGAGTTCACCCTAAGTCTTACCAACATTAGCAGCTACTACAACTCTCATGCGCCAGAAGGTTTTCATCCATCTCTCCCACCATGAGCCAGAACTCGGGAAACACACAGGAAAGTGGGGTCACACTGGCTCAAGTTCACACCTCAGCTTAAGGCCTCTTGGCTAGTCCCAGAGCCAGGTTCTAGACCCCTCTTTTTACACAGGTCCACAAGGCTGTCTACTCTCGTTACTAGGCGGCCTTCCCACAGTAGTACCTGAAAATGGGCCAAACCTCCTGAGTGGGTCATAGCAGTGGCCAAGAGAATCCACTAAGGTCACCAGTGCTGGATGAATGGCCTTGTCACTACACTGGCCACAAGGTGACCTGGTGACTCAACTTCCAGCCTGGAGGACTGTGTGTGTCTCTATAGTCTCTAGGTATCTCTAGATACACACCCTCTTCGTGTGTCTCTAGGGAATGTATGGTGTGTCCCTTCTCTGAGGACTGTCTTAGACCATATTCCCCATCTCTATCCTGTCCTCACCCATATTCTCTACACACACACACACACACACACACAAACTCATACAGACAATCACACATATATACACACACTCACACACATATACACATGCTCACTCACATACACATATACACATACTCACACTCATACACACTCACACACATACATATATACACGCTCACTCATATATACATACACACATGCTCACACACTCACTCATTCACACACACTCCCACACATTCACACATACTCACACTCAAACATATACTTACACACACATACATATACTCACACACTCATTCACATACACATACACTCACACGTGCTCATACACACTCACACACTCATACACATATACACATGCTCACTCATATATACATACACACACTCACACACATTCACACATTCAAACATATACTCATATACACACTCACTCACACACTCATACTTGCACACATACACACATGCTCACTCATATATACATATACACATACTCACTCACTTACATACACACTAACTCACACTCACACACACATTCACACAAATTCATGCACTCAAACATACACTCACAGATACATACACTCACTCACATACACATACACTCACTCACACTCACACATGTACATACACACACATACATACACACACACACTTATACTCATACAGACTCATACACACATACTCACTTAAACACACACATTCACATACTCATACTCACACTCACACAACACTCACTCACATACATATACTCACACTTACACATGTACACACACACATACACACACTGAAGAAAGGAAGGAAGGAAGGAAGGAAGGAAGGAAGGAAGGAAGGAAGGAAGGAAGGAGTTGGGGACATCTGGCCTTGAGCCTTTTTCTAATCCCAGCCCTCCTCAAGCTTCACTCTGTGACACTCTCCTGTGGCAGACACCACAGCCTCCGTGGGAGGAGCTCTAGGGAAAGAAACAGGAAAGGTCCATGGAGCAGGCCTGAAAATGCACAGAGAAGAGCCTGACTAGTCAGATGACAATTACATCATAGAGGCCCTCCATGGGCAGATGCTGGAGAGGCTAGGCAGGCCAGGAGGACTCCTGGACATCGCTGCCTAGAGGCCCTGGCTATTAACCCAACAATGAAAGTTCTCCATGTTTAAGAGTCATATCGACCTCTGCTCCACCTGCCTAGGCTAAGGAGATATGAAGACAGGGGAGACCCTTCCTGCAGGGAGGGTCCCTTGGCTGGTATCTGCCTTGCCACCTTCCTGTGGCCTCTCCCACTTGGCGGTGTTTGTTTTTCAAAGCCAAAGCCAGTCTCACTGGGCTCAGCCGCTGCCTCTGGGCAAGTTTAACATGGCAGACAAGATTCAAGAGGGAAGCCCCTGTGCATCCCAGTGTCAGGATGGGCACCCCTCCATCCCAGGGAGCTGCATGAATGAGCACAGTTGGCTTGGCAGTTCACCCTCATCAATGTCACCAAGTCTCCAGGGCAACAATCCCCAGGACACCCAGCCAGGGAGAGAGCAGAAGAAAAAAACAGCTACAGAGTTGGGTGAGCAGTTCCGGGTCAGGGTATGAATGGGGCCTCTGCCCCCCTGCTCACCTTGGCTGCTGAACAAGGGACTGAGAGCAGCAGTTTGGCTCACCATGACGAGCTAAGAGTATAGGCACATGAAATATTAGCCTAGCAGGCTGCACCAAGTTCATGGCCATAGCCACAGCCACCACCAGGCCAAAGGAGGCATTGGCTGGGAGAAGCAAGAACCAGCCAGACCTTGGGTCAAAGGAAAGAGGAGGTCTCTGTGTCCTGATGACAGAGGCCAGACCTGAGAGGGACCAGAGAAGCGACTGTTGTGTGTGAGACTCCAGCTTGAGCCTCTAAGATTCTCCGCATCATGCCCTGAGGGCAGCAGAGTGCCATTGCCCAAGCTGGCTCCACCCACAAGGTCTGGACCCCAGAGCGGCACTGCAGGAACCATGCCACAGTGTAGAACTGTATGCGTGCCTCCCAGGCTGCAGACTGCCATCCCCTGGCCCATTCACTTTAGGGAGCCCAAGGGGGAGGGCTAACCACATACTCAGATGTCCTCAGATGGCCTCTGTAAAAGCCATGGTTGGCACAACTTGCCATCTTGGGCAGAATAGAAGGTGTGTAGGTGTGGTCTGGCCTTGCTATGTGGGGACTGACTTAGATGTTCCACTTTGGTGGCATTCCGAGTTCAGCTGTCATGTCAAGCCCTTGCACACAGGCATCCTGCCACCCCCACTCAGCCATCTGAGGTTCTGCCTGCTGTGTCCTGAGTACCCCCAGGGTAAGTATTGAACAGCCATGACCCTAAGAGAATTCACTGGGTGGAGGTGTGGGCACTTCAGAGAGTGGCCCGGGCTGCAAATTGATTCTGCAGTTTGGATTTTGAGAGATGGCTAACCAGCATGTGCTGGTACGACAGGCCTCATGTAGAAGCATCTACATGGGCTGCTAAACTGCTGCAGGCCTCCTACCTGCCCGCCCTGGGTCAACTCATCCCACCCAACATTTCTTGAAGTTTCCAGCATGCTGAGCCAGGAACCCAGGAGCTATGTGATGGCTAAAGTAGTCTCAGGCTCACAGAGAGTCCTTCAGAGCATGGGACCAGAGTACTCTGTCAACCCCTCAGAAGCTCCAATTATGAAGCAAGATGGTGAGGCTCCTGCTTCTCAACCCAGAGCTGGGCACAGAACTCAGCAGGCATGGAGCAGACATCCCCAGCTTGTGTAGTCACGCCACTAGGCAGAGGCAGCTACAGCGCCTGATCAAGGCTGTTGAGCTGTGCCTACATTAAGGCACAGCCAGGAGAACAGGTCTTTGACCTGCGGCATGCTGGTGCAATCCAGAAGATCTTTTTCCAATTACCCAAACACGGGAGCCTGGTTTTCCATGTCAGAGAACAAATATTTCATCATTTTTATCTTTCCTGTCAAGCCCAGAGGAGCTGCTCGCCGCAGTCTCTTGAGGGGCTCTGTGTAAAGTGATCAGAGCTGGGCTCGGCTGCTGGCAGAACATGAGCTTCAAGGGTAAGATGCTGTCTGGCTCTTGGCCCAAGAAGACAGGTTACCAACTGGCCTTGCCCAAGCTCAATGGATTTATATGCCACCCTGGTAGCCATTACCCAAGGGCTTTCCATACCCGACCCTGGTACGTGGCCCTCAGCTGGGGCTTCACAAACAGCCTCCTCACAAGCAGAAGGGAAGCTCTCCTCTTTACCTAGTACCCTGAGGTCCAGCCGCTGGGATGTTCCCAATGCCCACCCTGCCTGCCTGCCAAGCTGCTCCTGGTACCCCTGGGTGCTTCAACACACCTGTAATCTCTCTGTCCTGCTCCCACCAATGGCTAGACCCTAAACTCCACCTGTGACCAATACCAGTTCCCACTGGTTTCAGCTCCTTGTGCCCCCCCCCCCCCACAGAGCCTGGCACTACACTGTGGCTCAGGGAACACAGGAACCTCTGAACAGGAATGAGAACTTCAAGGACCCGCAGCACTCATCTGTCAGACAGGGAGCTGTGAATGGCCTGCTGTGTGGCCCAGAGGCTGGTACTCTCGAGCAGGTGCACTCTGCCCAACTCCAGTGTTGCCCAGTCTACAGAGCAGGAGCTTGGGAAAGATAAGGAAGAGTGCCCTCAGGGACCTGCACATCCTGATGGGAGGCTGGGAAGCCGGCAAGAGGGAGTCTGCGTCGGGGAGGACCTGTGAGGTGCCTTGAGTCCTGGGCCACATCTCCGGAGACTCTGCCCCCACCCCTGGGGGGCATCAGAGTTGAGCCATATTTTGTGGAGAGAGGGGTGTGGGAAATCTGACTCTTGCCAAGATGCAGCAGCCTCAGTTACAAATACAGATAAGAGCATCTAGCACAAGAGCATGAAGTGACCCACCGTGTCACAGGACCAGCAAGGGGAACCAGAGAAGGGGACCCGACTCCAAGATTTTTGCCAGCTCCCTCTCTGGGCCCCTACCTGGCCATCCTGGGAAGTACACAGATCCTAGTGTTACCCACCCAGCTCTCTCCACCATGCTGATCCTACCATAGGTAGAAGTTGAGAGTCTAGATCAAGCCACCTGTGAACACTCTGGCCAGTACAGGTTAATGAGCATGAAGTGGAGTCCCTTGTAGGGTTTCCCTGTGTCCCGAGAAGGTCTTGTGTCTGCCCCACCTATGTGAGTGAGTCAGATCTGGGTGCCAACATCCAGAGAAGAAAGCTCAGGCCCCCCAAACAAGCACTTTGGGCTGAATCATCAGAATGTCAGGCTTCTGTCCTCTAGACTAATAAATCCATGTTTGGAAGAATCCTCAAGCCAGGGAACATCTGTATATCAGAGAAAGAACTGTCGAGTTTAACAGCACCTGCTCCACAGTCAGCTGTGGCCCCTTCCATAGGCTCCTGTTGCGGCCAGCAAGTCTGGGCCTCCTGAAGGCACTGAGTTATTTATGGACTAGGAATCCAGACCAGAGACACCGAGCAGCCGCAAATTGACCCTCCTGCCTGCCTGCCTCCTATTTATCCGGGATGAGGTGAGAAACTGACATTGTATATTCATCCCAAGCCCCCAGAACCTGTCACTACACCCTTATTTACCGACAGACCCTGTCACCAGACGGAGCTGCCTCACTGCCAGAGACACAGTTTAATGGATGCAGATAGCGATGAACTTCGCAGAGGCTGGTGTTCTGAGGGGGCGGGCAGCCACATGTGCTATTGTACTGGGGAGGGCCCTCCTTCCTTGTAACCTGTAAAGAGACATCATGCACGGCTCTGGCGTGACTATGGTTTCTGAGCAGCTGCTGGACTTAATTAAATGCCCTTCCCTGGGTCTCTCTTGGAGACCACGAGCCGCGTACAACCCCCATCCACCTGCAAAGCAGCCCCTAGATGCACCCGCTCCCGCCCGACCCTAGCCCTGCCTCTGTCTGGAAGCCACCCAGACATCCACAGGCTGCTAATTGCATGGTGGCTTGCCAGGGCCTTCCCCCATCATTAGGATTCATCACCATACTCCCTTGGCTCCGGCCACAGCTGCCCAGCCAATCACGGGCCACCTTGGCCTCAGAAGGAGGTGACCTGTGATGTGAGCTCCTGCTGAGACCTCTGTTCCATCATTGTCACATGAGAAGGGGCTCCAGAAGGACTTGCCACCAAAAGCATCTTGAAGCCTGTCATCAAATATTGATAAAAAGCAGAGGGAAGAGGACTATGTAAATGACTTATCCATGGCCAGGCCTGGCTCTCAGTCTCTGCAGTCAGGGAGGGGCCTACATGGTGGATTTGCTGTTGTTTTCAAACAGAGGCACTGGGGTTTGTTTTTACTTTGAAACAATTCCTGGAGCATGTTTGTGAGATTAGGCTCACGGAGGCAACACCACACAGGCATGCAAGGCCAGCGCCACTAGCATTCCTCGTGGGGGGGGGGGGTGACCTGCCATCCCAGGAGGAGAGGGTGAGGCCTGAACCACAAGCTCCTAGGGCAGCCCAGGCTGGGTCTATAGAATCTAACCAGAGAGGCAATGGGGAATGGGGGTGCGAGGTAAGTATGTGAGGTGAGAAACTTCTGGAATATTTCTTACCCTTTGAGGGTAGGGGGCACTTCCAGAATGTTCTGAGCTTTCAGCAGCATTGCCTTGGCTTACTTGGGGCTCTTACACTGTCTCATTTTCTCCTACATGCAGGCTGTGCTCACCCTGTTAGGAGACAGTTTCCAGCCATCTCAGGAACAAGTTCTACCCTGCTGACAGGGTCAAAACTGAGTTTATATTCGCAGGCCCCAGAACCCAACTCCTTCCTGTCCTGCTCCTTCAGGTGTTCCATGTGTCTGTCAGCCAGCGGAGGATGTAAAGGGGGAAGAGGCTGTTATCCCGTTATGTAAACTAAGGCACACAGTCATAAGCGGGCTGCCTGTCTTAACTACGTGCGAAGGTTGCCCAGCCCTTTGTTCCCTTAGCATTCCAAAATTCTGGGCCAGAGTCCAGAAGGGCACCTGACTACAAAAGCTGAATCCAGAACCCTGAACCAGGTGACCCAAATAAGGTCCAACCACCAATGTTAACTTCCCGTGTTTAAGCCCTTATGTCAAAATTGGTCAATGAAACAACCCATCCTTGCTCTGTGTTCCCATCCTATAAAGATGTTGTACAGTCTCCATGCGGGGACATGGTTCAGACCATGAACTGGTCACCTCCCTGAGCGCTCAGGAAATAAAGCTTTCATTTTTAAGTTTCTCTGAAGTGAGTTTTCTTGGCTTCCACTGGAACCCAATGACCCTTCTCCTGTCTCACAGCTGGGCTGGGGTTGGGCTACTCTGCATAGCCATAACTGCTGGACAGAGACAGGCCCTCCAGCTGCTCTTTCTGCTTAAGGGGCAGCAATAAACCCTTTGCTCTCTCAAAAGTGGGGCTCCTGTTGGCTCGACACTCAAGAGTCAGAGGCAGGACAATTGAGAGTTTAAAAGCAACTTGGCTACAGAGCAAGACTCTGTCTCAAAGAAGGAAAGAAAAGAATTATCTGGACTCTTCGTCATCTGTTTGCATTAACTTGCCAGCACATCTGTTGGAACCTACTTTTACAGACTTGCCCAGATGAATCAACCAGCCTCATGGGACTGAGAAGCTACTAGATCCTCGGACTTCCCACTCACAGCTGACTATCGTTGGGATAGTTGAACTGCAGATTACTAACCCCTCGCCTTCCAGTTTCCGTCTGCGCCCAGAGCTGACCCTGTGCTACAGCTCCCCACACCCAAATACCAATGGGAGAGAGCTGGTCTCCCAGGAGTGCTGACATGCTGGTGAGCACAGGTAAGACCCTCTCAGAGCCATCAGAACACAGGAACCAAGGAACATCAGGGAACAGGATCCTTCTGACCCTGTTTCACAGCTCTCCATAGCCAAATTCCTCCCTGAGAGAACTGGTCTCCCAGGAGTACTGACACACAGGCTTGCAGGAGGGACAAGCTACAATCAGAGACAGCAAGACCAGCTAACACCAGAGATAATCAGATGGCAAGAGGCAAGGGCAAGAACATAAGCAGCAGAAACCAAGGCTACCTGGCATCATCAGAACCCAGTTCTCCCATCACAGTGAGCCCTGGATAACCCAACACACCAGAAAAGCAAGACTCTGATTTGAAATCACATCTCATGATGATGATAGAGGACGTTAAGAAGGACATAAATAACTCACTTAAAGAAATACAGGAGAACACAGGTAAAAAGGTAGAATTCCTTAAAGAGGAAACACAAAAACCCCTTAAAGAATTACAGGAAAACACAACCAAACAGGTGAAGGAATTGAACAAATCTATCCAGGATCTAAAAATGGAAATAGAAGAAATAAAGAAATCACAAAGGGAGACAACCCTGGAAATAGAAAACCTAGGAAAAACAAATTATCTGGAGTTCCTTTGGAAGCAACTTATGGGTCCAGCCAGATGGCTCATCAGGTAAAGGCTCTTGTCACCAAGCCAGACAGCCTGGGTTCCCAGGCTAGACCCACACACAGAAAACAAGAACTGACTTCTGTAGATTGCCCTCGACATTCTATATGGACACACACACACACACACACACACACATACACACATGTTCTGGCCTAACTCCAACTCCACTGAGGATACAGCTCCACAGCCAGGTCTGTCCACACACATGCCCCTAGAGTCCCCAGAGACACCAGTCAGGCAACTTTGGATTCTTCTGTGCAACACTCCCTAGCCTAATCCTCACTGTCTAGGATGAGGTTACTGAGGTCCCAGAAAGGAGACGTAGGGACAGAGTTGGACTTCTCAACCAGTAGCAGGGATGGGGCCTCCACACTCCTCCCCAACTGTCCTGGATCTACTTCTGGGCCTGCCACCCTGAGCCCCAGGCCTCAGGGAGCGTATACAAAGGGGCCCAGTCTAGCCTTCTAGGCTAAGAAGAAACAGATGAAAGAGCCTCAGGCCTTCAGCTGAAAATGGCTCATGTCTGAGGCTTATGTTCTTGGAGGCTAGGAACTGGCTGAGCACAGCAATCCTGCATAGTCATAAGAGCACTGATCCTCACCATCCATCTGTGTGTTCGCAGCACACAGAACCCAGGTCTCCCATCCTCTGCTTCCCACAGAGGGGAGATAAAGGCCCTCCCAACCCAGGGGTCAGAGTGCAGGCAGCTGGCCTCTCTACCAGATGCACATCTGGGCTCACATTCTCACAATTGGCACCTGGCAGGTCACAGAGAACTCGGCACCAAAAGTCTGGGTTCCGGCCCCAGCCCCACTTTGTCCTGAGGTACCCTTAGGTCAGTAGAGATTGGTCTCCAGCCAGGTGGAGTTACAGAATCCCTCCCCATCAGCCAGGCCACACATAGCTCTGGAGCTCAGGATGGGCAGAAGCAAAGCCCAAACTCTTTTTCCAAGACTTCCTCCTGTTTGGTAATAAGAAATGAGAGTGCCCTCTTAGAACCGTAAATAGGACCTCTTGTCTGTTTCTGGGATGGAAGGCAGGGCTCCCTAAAAGGCCCCTGACATCAGGGTGCTTGGAGCTGTGTGTGATCAGGGCCCTGACAGCCAGACAGCAAGAGCAGTTGGGAATCCAGTTGGGATTCCTGGGATACACACAGAATGGCAGAAGGAGCCAAGAACCCCAGATGGATATAAACGGGCTCTGCTGAGAGTCCTTGCTTCTGCCCATCCTGAGCTCTGGAGCCACAGTAGCCCAGCTGATGGGGACTGTCACTGAGGTGCCCAATGTCCATCACAGGCTTCTTCATGCCTCTCTGTTCTGCAGGCCTGGTTCCCCCAGTTGAGGACTATGTCTCTGAAAGCTTATAGGTTTACTGGCCCTACAGATCCTAAAACCTCAACCCATGCCTTCAGTGTCATCTACAGGCCCAAGAGAGGCGCTGGGGCCAGCCTGCAGGTGCACGAGAGCAGAAGCAAGGGCTTGCAAGTTCCTCTCATCAGGGTGCCAGGGCCTCTTATCACTGCCCAAACCCAGACATAGTCAGTGTCCCGCTGGCCTCTCCTTCGGCCCCTTATAGTTAGTTCATTCCAAGGTGCTAAGAGGTCTCCCAGCAGAAAGCAGCAGGCAGGAACAGCAGGCAGGAACAGCAGGCAGGAACAGCAGGCAGGAGGCATGGAGAGCAGAGAGTGCTGTTTCACAATCAGCTGTCCCTCCCTGCTGCCAGCCTGATCCCTCCAGGACAGAATCTGCCCTTTGTCCAGAACAAGCTACCAGCAGCCAACCTGCTGGAGAGGCAGGGGCAAACTGGACATAACTGACAAACATCTTACCCGCTTAGGGTCACCACAGCACCTACCTCCAGCTAAAAACACCCAGAGGGTATCAGCAAGATCAGAGAAGAGACCATCAATGAGAAGTACCTCCAAGAGCTTGGGGGCTGGGGGGCGAAGCAGGAAGATTGCCTGTTCAAGGCTGGTGGAAGTTACAGAGTGAGTCCAAGACCAACATGGGGGAACTCAGTGAGATCCTATGCCCAGATAAAAAGTAAAAAGAGGCTGTGGCCGTAGCCAGTGGCAGAGTGCTTGCCCGGAGTGCCTTTGGCCTGGTTCAACCCCCGGCACTGCAAGCAGAAACAAGCGAATGGGAGGAGGGAGGAAAGACATCTATAGATTCATTCCCCTGTCCCACACTATCACGGGAGTTCCCGTGATGAAAATGTGGGCCCTGCAGGCTCCTCTGACTGCCAGCACTATGCTGGTGAGGACAACACAGAAGTCCTCCTAGCGGCAGTGTGCCCTGGAGAGCCTGTCCTCCACCCCCCACTGCCCACCAGTCCTCATTCAGCCCTTTGCAGCCTGGTTCACTCCCAGGCCTGTGCTGACAGTCCCTGCTCCTAGAGCTCAGCTTCACGCTGGCCCATGCTAGGTCCCTGTGGGGCTGGCCCTAAAGGCAGGTTTGAATGCAGACTTCGGAGGCTTGTACCAGCCAGCAGCAGGGAAAGTCAGGGGCTTAGGCATGAGCTCAGCTTTGGTGGCGGCTGCCTGGTCTGGCAGGGAAGTCTTTTATAGGCACGTTCTGGATGCCAGCATGTGTCCAGACTTGGCTCTGAGGACCACTCTGACCCTATGTCCACTTTGTTCCTAGTATTATAGCTTCTGGTCTCTCTCTAGCTCCTCTGTTTTATCTACGGAAAGGGGTTTTGTCACTTCAGCAGTATCATGGGGCAGATGACGAGTGTCCACACATACCATACTGTTCCATGCCTTAACCTGACTCTCTGCCACCTCAATACCCTGGAACCTGGAAGATTCAGCCTGTGCCTAGGTCAACATGTGGCCTTGAACTAGAGAAATCCCTTCGTTCTTAAGGGCCCTGAGGACGACCTAGCCCTAGCCCTAGAATATCACAGGGCTACTTCCTAGTGGACACTTCTCTTCCTCCCCACCTCCCTCCCCCTCACCAGGTCAAGCATACGTAATCATAACCCTCCCTCCCCCATCCTGTTCCACACCCATATAGGTGTCCTCTGTACCTTTCCCTCTGAGCTTACACTTACATCCTTCCTGGCCTGAGCTGTCCTCACTCAGTTACTTCTTCATAATACAGGGTGACCCCCTGTGTGGCCCCTGTAGGTGCTGTCAGCCTTTGCTCCCCAGTTCCCTGGCAGGCCCTAACTGCCACAAAGCATGAATTGGTGTGACATAGTGTTGTGGGGCTTAATCAGCTCAGACTGGGGACCTCAGAGGTGGGTAGTTACTCCTTTGGAGGAGTCCCAGGTCCTGTAGCGCTGCCTGGTTGTTTTGGTCCTTGGAACCAGCATGGTGCAATTGGTTGGGCTCTCCATGGGAAGAGGCTGGGCCTGGCTGGATGCCAGGGTGGTCTTGGTGGTATTTCTTCCAGCCGGGGACAAAGGGTCAGCCTGGATGCCTCTGCCTCTGAAGTGGATTGGGCAGAATTCTGGGGAGCGGGGAGCCTAGCCTGCCTCCCAGGCAGCCGGTCAACTCCAAGAGCCATTTTTGTTAGCTTCAATCCTTCTGAGGCTCCCTCCCAGTGATGCAGGTGGAGGAAACCATTCTGGGTTCCTTTAAGGACGGAAGGGAGAGAAGGCTGGTCAGCCATGGCTTGGAGCTGTCTGTACTGGGCTGCTTGGCCCCAGGGTCTGCAATTGCAGGAGAGGATTCGAATAACAACGAAAGGGATCTCCATAGAAACCCAAGGTCTAATTAGACACAAGTAAGTGCTTCCCAAGTGCATTTTAATTACAGCTTAGCTGAAATGTTCGTCAGCCTGAGGATTCAATTGCTGTGTATCTGAGCTGAATGGGCGCTTCCCCGTGCCAGCGCTCTGTGGTATGTGTGTGCTGTCTTATGTCAGAACCCAGCAGGATCTGGTATCAAGGAGCCCAGGAGTGGCATCGGGGCTCAGAAAGCAGAGCTAAGGGCCTCGGGAACGCAGAGGGAAGAACCTCCACTCCATTCCAGGGAGCACACACGGAGAGGACAGCCCATATCCGCAGGTGTCAGGACAAAGCCAGTGTCTCGATGGCCTGAACCCACAAGCACCACTTCATGTCTGGTGGGGTTGGGGGGGGCGTTGAAGAGAAGTCAGCCAGGCTAAGCAGGAAGCAAGCCCTGGGAGGGAATAATAACAAGGCAAGGATGGGGGTGGTGGTGGGCACAAGGAGTTCCAGGTAATGCCGGGCGTGGTGGCGCATGCCTTTAATCCCAGCACTCGGGAGGCAGAGGCAGGTGGATTTCTGAGTTCGAGGCCAGCCTGGTCTACAGAGAGAGTTCCAGGACAGCCAAGGCTATACAGTGAAACCCTGTCTCGAAAAAACCAAAAAAAAAAAAAAAAAAAAAAAAAGGAGTTCCAGGTAAAACTAGATTTCAGCCCAGAGTACTGAGGCTCTACCACACATGGTGCTCGCACTGCCCAGTGAGTCCATGCAGGGAGTGTGGCAGTAAGGAAGTGTCTGGCAACATCTCTTTGAGGCATGTGGAGTGGGGTTAGGGGGACTTCCTTCCAGGGCCTCCAGAAAGGAGAGTTTGGCCTGCTACACCAGTTACAGGGCCCTTCCCTGACTGGTATCCTCCATGCCACTCAGTGAGCAGAATGGACCAGCTCTCCAAGGAGACTCGCAAGGTTGGCTCAGCAGGGAGGTGCCCAGAGATGATCTGGAATGCAACTATGGCTCACTCTGATAGGTGTCGATAGTGGTTCTTGCAGAATGTAAGCCACCATCCCAGTCTTGAAGACAGGCCCCGCCCATCCACTTGGAGACACCAAGAAGGAAAGACAGGGCAGTGCCTGAACCCAGGAGGAGCAGGCAGCTAGCCATCCATAGTGGAGTCAGCAGGTTTTTCCGTTTGCCCTTAGCGGGGTCCAGATGCCCAAGGGCTTTGATTTTTTTCCTAAGGAATTGGATGTCCAGGGGGAAAGCAAAGCCTAGGCAAGAAGAGATGCAGCCAGAAGAAGCCAGTTATCCCAGGAGGTGGTCATGGGGCCAGGAGACCATCTTCCTATGAAAATGACTAGTTCTGTGACCCTCAGTTTCTCGAAGTGAAGAAAAGGTGTTATTCCCCTAGGTCCAGATTCTGCCAGAAATACTTTCTGTCAAGTATAAGGCAAGCAAGCAAGCAGGGTTCAGAGCCATCCGGGTCAGATGTGTATAAGGCAAGCAAGCAAGCAGGGTTCAGAGCCATCCGGGTCAGGTGTGTATAAGGCAAGCAAGCTGTGGGTTCAGAGCCATCCGGGTCAGATGTGTGTGGTCCTGGGATGTGCTGGAATATGGCAGTGGGGTGTGGGTAAAGCCTGGGTCAACTAAAGTATGAGTGTGAATATGACCTGTAGAAATAGAGGGTGTGGGGTTGGGCACAGGTGTATGTCATGGGTTACAGTGTAATATGGGGGTTAGGGGTAGAGGTGTGGTGTGGGACACATGGCATGTGTTTTGGAATGTGCAGTGGGTGGATGTTGGGTGTCGTACGTGCATATGGTGTGAGGTGGGATATGAGATGGGCTGAGTGTGGGGGTGTACCAAGTCAGGGATAGGAGGGGTGAGCTCTGCCAAGTGTGTCGTGGGGAGTGATGTACCGCGATAGGTGTGAGGTGGGTTGTGGGATGGAGTGTGATGTGTAATGGTGGGCGGTGTGACATGAGGTATGGAGTGTGGGGTGGGTGGGCTGTGGGGTGTGGGTGGTGGTATGAGATGGCCTGTGGGAAGGAGGTGGGGAGTGGGTGAAAGAAAAGAGGAGGCTTGGCTAGTCTGTTCATGCAGCAAGCAACAAGCAACAAGCTTATCCCCTGTGAGGAAGGATGTAAGAGGTACAAGGTTGGTTTATCTGAGCATGTGAACACACACACACAAAACACAGCACATATGCATTGCACTAGATAGATAGATAGATAGATAGATAGATAGATAGATAGATAGACAGACAGATTTACACATGCATACACATGGCATGTAGGCACACATGAACACACATGTGTGTGCATTATACCATATTCTCCTCTCTCTCTCTCACACACACACACACACACACACATACACACACACACACACACACACACACACACATACACACACACAAACAACCCACATATATGCAGTGTACTGTACTGATAGATAGGTAGACAGATAGACAGACAGACTTACATATACTTGGCACATGAACACACGTGTATGCATTGTACCCTATTTCCTCTCTCTCTCTCTCTCTCTCTCTCTCTCTCTCTTCTTCCTTCCCTCCCTCCCTCCCTCCCTGACACACACTCACACAAAACACATATATGTGTATATATATATATATGTATTGCACTGTACTGATAGGTAGACAGACAGACAGATGGACAAATAGATTTACACATTCATACATTTGGCACATGGTCACCTATGAACACACACATATATGCACTATGCTGTATTCTCACACACACACACACACACACACACACACACACACACACAAACATACATGCACTGGTACATGGGCACATATGAACACACAGCAGTGCTCATTAGCAGCTGCTGGGGACAGGCTAATGGCTGAATTCACATTAGGCTACCACCCGCCCTGTTAGACGCATAATTGGACATGGAGCTGCCGCAGGGGCAGGCAGAGAGGAGGGAAGCGTTTGATCCTGGAGGGGCGGGTGGCTGCCTGGGGAGTGTGCGCTCATCTGTAATTGGTGTCTCCTCCCTTGCACTCGGCCTGCCTGGCTACCTTTCATCTAGAGGACAGGCGGGGCTGCAGGCTCTCATCTCTCCTCCCAGGCCTGGCAGCCATGAGCAGTAACTCAGCTGTCCCCCCCCCCCCCCCCCCCCCCCCCCCCCCCCCCCCCCCCCCCCCCCCCCCCCCCCCCCCCCCCCCCCGCCCTCCTGTCTCACCCCATAGTGTGGAGCCTTCATCCGACCCTGAGCAGAGCAGGCAGCCTCCTTTCTAATTTATTGACTGGCCCTCGATCCAGCTCCTCCCACAGGCTTGGATCCGTTTGTTCCCGACGCAGGAGTTACCTTGAAGACCAGAACAACACTGGGTATGTCTAACAACCAAATGAGTAACCACCATTGAACAAAGACCCAGAATTACAGCAAACCAGGGCAGTGCTAGCTTGGCCCAGGCTATCCCCAAACCACTGCGCAACAAGGTCAGGCCTGGTGACGGAGCACAGGGCCAGCCTCTGGCCACCTGACTAGCGCTTTGTGGCTCTGAGACAATGTCACAGCTCAGCCCAGTGTCTACTCTGTTGCTCCCAGACCCTGACCCTTGCCCCATGTGTTGGGGCCCCATGTGACCCCAAGATCCAGGGCATTGAACCAGGTGTCTGCCCCCACCTCCTACTCCAAGTCATAAGGGAAAAATGAAGACCATCACCCCCCCCCACCCACCAGGTTAGAACCTAGCTCAGCAGGAGCCTGAGCAGAGGAGTGACCCCCAGACAACAAAGCCCCAGGCAGCCTGCCTGCCAAACTCACATATCAAATCCCAAACCGTCTTAAGTCAAGAAGCAGGAGATTGCAGGTAGAGGGAGGCAGAGCAGCTCAGGACATCGGCGGTTCTCTCTGCCTCTGCTCTGGCATAGAGCCCTCATCTACGTTGTGGCCTTGCTGGACAACCACTGAGCCCTGTCCACCTCTATCCCTAAGAATGGACACATGACAGAACAAGAGACAGGAGAAGAGTCAGCTAGGGAAGCAGTGCCAGAGCTTAGGAGGATGCAAGCTCTGTCCATGGCATGCCCATGTCAGAGACTACAGCCTCTGTCCATGCATGCCCGTGTCAGAGACTACAGCCTTTGTCCATGAAGAGCTCAGGACATGTGACTTTTGCCCAGCTGGGTCTAGCTCCTGCAGGCAGAGCTGGAAGCTACCCACAGAGACTGCAAAGGACAGTCTGGATCTAGCTTCCACACATGATGCATATTGGCACTCAACAAACACAGGGCCGATGGGAAGATGACACGTGGGATGGGTTGGTCCCTGATGAGTCCCATGGCCAGACATGGCCAGGATTAGCAACCTGGACCAAAGCACTTGTGCTTCTCCTCCTGAAGGAGGTACCACATGCCCTCCAGGCACCCTCACGCTGACTACCATCCTCCCCAGCACCAGCCCACCAGATCACTGTCCATTATCCCGGTTTTGGTCAGGCACCCATTACTACACACATATATAAACACACACACACACACACACACACACACACACACACACACACACGCACACATGTACCCATTATTACACACAAACATGCACACACATACCCATTACTATACACACACATACATACATACATACATACATACATACACATACACATGCATCCATTATTGCACACAAATGCACACACACACATATTCATTACTATATACACATAAACACACACATACATACCCATTACCATATACACATAAACACACACATATGCACACATGTACCCATTACTACACGCACACATGCACACATGTACCCATTACTACACACAAATGCACACACAAACACACACACACACACA
Source organism: Mus minutoides (assembly GCA_902729485.2). Classification (NCBI taxonomy): domain Eukaryota; kingdom Metazoa; phylum Chordata; class Mammalia; order Rodentia; family Muridae; genus Mus; species Mus minutoides. The sequence continues at coordinate 495,326 of LR753375.1, forward strand.
CACACACACACACACACACACACACACACACACACCTGCCACCTCCAGTATGTTCCAGGGCCTTCTCTGGATCCTTCTGGCCCCTGGCCTCCCTCTCTAATGGTCTAGAACTCCAGGCTTTAATGACTTGGTTGTGAAACCACACAAGATTTGGTCAAATCCAGATGATTTTTTTAAAAGGTGATAGGAAGAAGGGAGAAGGGAGGAGGGAGGAGGGAGGGAGAGGGAGAAGAGGGTGGGGGAGGGAAGGAAACAAGAGTGTTGATTCGTTCTTGTCGTCAATACAGGCTGATAAGATGGGTAAGTTTTGCTAGAAACAGGGTTTAGGGGCCACATCTGGGAACAGCATGTTGTTGTTGTTGTTGTTGTTGTTGTTGTTGTTGTTGTTTGTTTGTTTTCTTGAGACAGAGTTTCTCTGTATTTCCCTGGCTGTCCTGGAACTCACTTTGTAGACCAGGCTGGCCTAGAACTCAGAAATCTGCCTGCCTCTGCCACCCAAGTGATGGGATTAAAGGTGTGCGCCACCACGCCCAGCTGGCAACAGCATTTTTACATGTAGCATCCCAAGGCATTGTTTGGTGTGTGTCTCCTGCTCTTTCTCCTCTTCTTGTAAAGGTACCAGAGTAGCATCACAGGGATTCAGCCTTGAAGACCTCATCTAAGTCTCCCACCTCCCAAGGCCCTACCTGTAAACAAGACAGCTAGATTACATTTCTGCTCCCTTAATACCCCGTGATAAGGATTAGATATCAATGCATGAGGCCTTGGGAGAAATACTCAAGCCATATCCCAGGGTAGCACCACTCTTACCTTCATAAGAGGGACTCTCGAGGTGCCCTGCCTCCTTCATCTCACCTGTCCCTGGGTCCTAGGTCCTGGTTCCTGGGGACCCATAGAGTGGGAAATAAGACCAGAGAAAGCATCCACACTTCCACCAGCAGGGAGTTATGTTAATAGTGTGCACCTACTGATAAGCCCCAAGGAAAGCCCAGGACTCCCCAAAGCAGCTGCACATTCACGACCGGCCTTGCGATGACAGTTGTATGGCTGGCTGAAAGGTGTGTTTAGAGAGTGTGACTCTTGCACACAGGAACCATAGGCGCAACAGAGTGTGGCAGGAACTGGAGCCAACACCGCCAAGGAGTCGGGGGAAGATGGGCCCTGAGGACCACACTGGTCTTTGCCTCTAGCCTCTGACTACAATGGGGTTCTTCCCCTTGGCTGAACCTCCTGGAAGGCCAAGGTGACAGAGAGGTCAAAAATGAATCTTCCTGGTAAACAGGATGTCTGTCTGGCCCTGCTTCTCTGGGCCTTTCTGGTTCCTGTATCTGATCTCCTTCCTCTTTTTAGGACTTTCTCTGATCCCTCTCCCTTGCTAGCAGAGTGTGTGCCAGGCTCTCCTACCGCTACTCAAACTCCATGAGGCCCTGAAGCTTAGGCATCCCTGGTTTTCCTGTCCAGCCAGCACCTCTGCTAGGAATAAGCTCATCTTGCCCATCTTTTATCTTGGGTGGACACCACTTCGGGAGTCCCATGCTGAGAGGTGATCTGCCTAATCTTCTGGCTGTCATTCTCTGGCGTGTTTGGCCTACATGCACATGCTTACACACATCTCTGGTGTCTTAGGGTTTCTATCTCTGCATAAAACATGACCAAGAAACAAGTTGGGGAAGAAAGGGTTTATTCAGCTTATACTTCCACACTACTGTTCATCACCAAAGGAAGTCAGGACAGGAACTCACACAGGGCAGGAACTTGGAGACAGGAGCTGATACCAAGGCCATGGAGGAGTGCTGCTTACTGGATTGCTTCCTCTGGCTTGCTCAGCTTGCTTTCTTATAGAACCCAAGACTATCAGCCCAGGCACCACCCACAATGGGGCTTCCCAGCCTTGATCACTAACTGAGAAAAATGCCTTACAGCTGGATCTCATGGAGGCATTTCCTCAAGGGAGGCTCCTTTCTCTGTGATAACTCAAGCTTTTGTGAAGTTGACACACAAAACCAGCCAGTACACCTGGCCCTGAAAAAAGCCCCCAACAGTCTTAGTGGCATCCAAAAGCACTGCAACCTGACTCCTGGTGAGCCCCCAGGAGGCGTTGACAAACCAGTGCCGGGGCCATACCCAATGCAAATCAGGCCCTTAACGGTTGGGCCGGACCACCAGGCTGCTTGGCATTCAGCAGGTGCCCATGAACAAGGAGCCATGTGATGGCGGGAACTGTGCGCCTTGGCCAGGAGCCCAGCCGCCAGCTTCCCCTTCCCCCGGCCAGCTCAACGGGAGAATGCAGAATCAGACCCCATAAAACTCCCACCTGCTGTACTGCAGCGTGAGGCCATGCTATGTGCTAGCTGGACGGGCTCATGTATTGGCCTTGGGAGAACTGGGATGCCTCCCAGCCAGGAGCCTTCGGATAAGGGCCCATCTCTTCCCAACCCTCCTGCTGCCCCCAGCTCCTGAGAAATCCTGTCCATGTAACAGCCAAAGAGAAAGCTGGGGTGCAGGGAGGGAAGGCAGAAGAGACATGTTCAGAGGAGAACCGGTGACGATTGCTTCGTGATATACCCAGGGAGAAATTGTTGACAATTCACATCACACCTCCCCTCCTTTGCCTCCTCCCGGGGTGTCCAACAGTCCTGGACCTTTCTCCCCTGTCTCCCAGGGCAGACCTGCCCAGTAGAGCTTGCCCTAGAGGACAAGAGATGAGGGTCTAAGCTGAGAAACAGACAAAAGTGTTCTCAGACACTGTCAGAAGCGGTGTCACCATGGTGTAGGTGGCAGAGCAAGGCCCTGTGGCCAGAAAGGGACCCTCTCTGCACTGAGCCTAGGTTCCTCTCACCTGCATGCTCTTTCTAGATACCTGTCTAAGCAGAATGAGGGATGAACATGGGAGTGAGCCAGGTGTCCCAGCTTGTCTTCTGAGCCAACACACAGCAGCAACTGCTGCCCAGTGGACCACACACATTCCCAAACTCCATCCCGTGAGGCCAGCTCAGCATGTCCAGAGAGTGGACACTGTGTTGAGGGGCAAGGTCAGGTTCTCAGATGTGCCAGTCTGAGTGATGTCTGTGACTTCCCAGACCTTCCCGACACAGGGACCATAAGCCACCCGAGCCAGGCGTCTGGAGTCACCCTAAGCCTGCCACATTCTCCTCTGCACTGTGGCAAGACTGAGACCATCAAAAGAGGGACTTATATGCAGGCTGGGGTAGAAGCAGAGAGCTTAGCGGCTCATCCAAGCCCCTACCCAGCCCTGCCGCCTCCTTCTAAGGGGCTGTAATTGGAGGCCCTGGGGACCCAAAGCACCCACCGGCTGATCCCCCAACAAAGATGTGGCTGACTGTGACCTAATCCGTATCCCTGCCCCTCAGGAGTGCCCAGGTGCCTGAGCTGGGCCGGGCCTCACTAACGGACTCTAATTGGAAGGTCTGCATGGGGCAGGCAGAAGCTCTCCCTGGGGTGCTGAGAACTGGAGGGGGTCATCACCCCTCCCCTGGAGCATGGGGTACTCAGGGTCTGGGATCCCGCGTGCACCTGAGCCACACCCTGAAGGCCTTGCCTTTTGTTTCAAATATGTGGGCCATCATCACAATGGGGCCAGTGATAGAAAGGTCAGGAGCCAATGGACTGAGCTTTGCCTGCCCTGCCCCTCCCCCCCAGGAGGTGGCAGTGGGGGTGTGTATTAGTTTCTTGTCTCATGGCTGTGACAAGGCAACTTAAAAAGGGCTTGGACTTTGAAGAGTTAAAGGCCACCGTGATTTGGAAACCATGGTGGCAGGACTGTGGGACGCCCAGTCATGGCATACTGTTGGTTTTGCCACCAGGAAGCAGGGAGATGTTCACTGGTCAGCTTCTTGCTGTTTACAGTCGGGAACAGGTCTTTCTTCCTGGGTCAACCTTTTCTGGAGATGCCATTGAGTATGCTAGAGGCCTGCCTCATTAATGCCCTGGGTGTTCCTTAATCCAGTTGATTATGGGAATTAATCCAGTGTTGGAGGACTCCAGCAATCCAGTGCTATCTGTAGGGAGAATCCAGCTTGGGCCCCCGATTCTGGCCTCCAGCATGCATGGACTACCACCTGGGGAGGGAATACTGCCTACCTCATCACAAAATCCTGAACTCCACTCTGGAGGAGCCATAGAGGACATGTTGAAGGATACCTAAGAGGAAAAGCCCTGGCCTCTTGACCCCACGACTTCACTCCAGCTCTGTGTTCTGTCCTTTTCCCAGACGATCCAGCCATCTCTCCAGAAAGGCCTCAGTTGTCTCTTCTCCTGAACCCACTCCTCCCTCTCAGTCTCTGTACCCTAAGTCGCTCCCTAGCCTACACCCTGGAAGCCAGCGCTAACACTCTAAGAAGTGAGCCTGAGAAAAACACAGAAGAGAACCCCCAAATCCTTCCTCTTCTCACACCCAGCTGACATTTCCCGTTAGCTCCACTGATGGCCACACTGGAGTGTGTACCCCTCCTAGCCCGAGGAAAAAAATTCCAGACCACTTTTGCCAGCAGTGGCAGTGCTGGGGTGAGGGGGTGGGGGTACCTCTGCCAGATCCATCAAGATAAGAGCTCGTCCCAGACGATACCCAGCACACTTGGGCACACATTCTCACACGCATGTACATGTGAATTCAGACACCTTCTCCTCAGAGCAAGGGGACAGAGCCGTGGCAGAGTTCTCAGGGTGGTTCACTCATTGAGAACCTGGACAGATCCTCCAGGGTCTCTACATGGACTGGGGGCCGAATGGCTGATCATTCACTTTCTCAACGGGGAGTTCTACCAGCAGATCCCTGCAGTGCTCCAAGCAGATGCCCACAGAGGTAATTTATGCTCTCGGGCTGCCAGGGAGAGGCTGGGCGAAGTGTGAGCACTGGACTCTTAATTGTGCCAGTGCTAACCTGGACGGCCTTGCCCAGCGAGACAAAGGCGACACAGTCCCCTTCGCAGGCATAATTTATCCTCCATTAATGTTTGAGACAACTGACAAATTAAATCTCTTTTAAATTTAATCTGTCTCTAATAGTTAGCAGAAGAAAGGGGGAGCCCTACAAGCTCTTTGAATATTTAAACCTCCATGTAAAAATTTCAAACCCCAGGAGCATGGAGGAACTAATATTATCCCAGGGAAGGAGGGCTCAGTACCACTCGCTTCTTCAATGCAAATGCCCTGTTTTTATCTGTGGCTTACAGGCTTGTCACAAATAGGATTAGGCAACCATTTCATGAAACAGAAGCAAACAGGACTTAATGGAAAAACCAAAAGATTGTCCAAGACCTATTTGCTTTAATGGCTTTTCTAGCCAGGAGGCTCTGCTCAATGGCCTCCCAAGATGTGCCCCCAGGACATATGACACCCCCCCAGGACACAAGCTAGAAGAGCACGGGAACCCCCAATAAGAGGGCAGACTGAGGTGAGGGAGAAGGGCTAGCTGCCAATTACACAATTGATCCATCAGTAGAATTCACTTACTGCCTTTGCTGGGAGCTTGATTACCATCAACAACTTAATCCTTCACTCTGGAAGTCCATCCTCGGTCCAGGGGGACAGCGCTCCAGCATGGGTGCAAGAATGACCAGCTGGGCACACTTGAGCCACCAGATGGACTATAGACAGGCCAGCCAGGCAGCCAGGATACATGGGCCATCCCTGGTGACATCCAATGACCCCTGCAGATCTACTGGTCCTGATCTCTGGCCCAGATTGCCAAAGACAGAGCAGACAGAGATTCCTTGAGTCTGTTAATGCAGAGCCAGGCAACCCCAGGCCTCACTTTACCACAGCCAAACTAGCCACGTCCTGGCTCCTAGCTGGCTCTCAGGCCTCAGTTCCTACAGTGTATGTGTGTAGAGGAGTGCTTTTACCAGGGGGTCACATCACCCCATCCCATGCCTCGTAGAACTCCCACTTGCCCTTGGCCAGCTTTTTCTCAAGTCCTGGCCAGCTCAGCAGACCCCCCAAAGCCTCCTCAGCCACCTCTTTCCTCATCAACGCTCTCAGGTTCTCATTCCACATCATCTCTCTACACACTCATCTATGTCACCCTACTGGATGTGAGGCCAGAACAGACACTCGTTTGAACTCTGTGTACTTCAGGCCCTGTAGAACCAGGTGCAGCTTCCTCCAGCCTTTCTCGTCCTCAGCACCCAAACCAGCCCCTCCCCCAATGCACCTGCTCCCGCCTGCCACCTGCCACCTGCCACCTGCCACCTGCCACCTGCCACCTGCCTCCTGCCACCTGCCACCTGCCTCCTGCCACCTGCCTCCTACCACCTGCCTCCTGCCTCCTGCTTCCTGCCTCCTGCCATGGTCCTCCAGCTAGGGTACCTGGGCTTAATAAAACTCTACCTTGCTGCTAACTCCTCCAGGCAGCCTTCCAGTACAACCCGGAGAGAAGCCTGGCCTTCCTCACTTAGCTCCGGACCACACTCACCTGCCACCAGCCTGGGAAGGGAGCGCCGGGTCCTCAGCCCTACTGCTACCATCAACCTTTGAGCTTTGTACTCAGGTCTAGAGGTGAAGAGAGCAGTCACAGGGTGACTCAGACTGGCCAGCGCTCAGGGTCCTTGGTGGATAGATGCCTAGAGAAAGGCCATATGGAGAGTCGTCGGTGCACACTGTTCTGAGTTGGTTCCTTTTCCCATAATTGTTTTGCCTTTTACACATTGAAGAGGCTTGAACAGGGCTCTTGAGTCACCCTGGCCACCCATCGGGTCTGATGTGGAGCCTGACAGCTGGAATATGAGGCCCTGACCCTGCAGACTCAGGTTTCAGTGCTGCTCCTCAGACCCTCTGCAGGGACCGGGGGAGCTCTGTGTCACTATGTTTGCAGATCATCTGCAGATCCGTGGGCCTGGCCTTCTGTCTCATTGCCACGCCTCCCACTCTGTTCAGGACCACTAAATGTTAAAAAATGTGGTTGCATGCTGAAATAAAGGCAATTTGTTATGTTGAAAAAAAATTAGTAAGTTAAAATGAGAGTGTCAACCGAGGCACAGAAGGACAACATAGTAAGGTATGGGGAGAATGGAGCCATGTGTGAACCCGAGAGAGAGGCATCCAGAGAGTCCAGCTCTAGGGACCTGGAGAGATAGTTCAGCAGCTCAGAGAATGGCTGCTCTTCCAGAAGACTAGGGCTCAGCACATGCATCAGGTGGCTCATGCTGCCTGTAAATACAGCTCAAGGGAGATCTTCTGGCCTTTGTGAACACTGCTTACGGTGGGTGCTGTACACACACGCACAAGGAGAGAGGGGATCAGGGGCCCCTCCTGAGTCTTGAGTTTAGAAGGAAGCACAAATAGTGGGCCTTGTTAGAGTGTCCCCAGCCTTGTTAGAGTGTCCCTAGCCTTGTCATAGTGTCCCCAGGGAATGTACATAAAGTCTGTGAGGGAGGGAGTGTTGGGAAATCCTGGGTCTTTGTCACAGAGGGAAACCACAGAAGGCTCGTGATCCCGTAGCCCAGATAGGACTGTGTCTACGGGAGGTCCGATGGTTGGCTTCGTTGTTTGTCCTTGATGTTCGTCTCTTTGCCTGTTTGTCATTTTGACACACATGCTAGAGTCATGTGTGTCATGGAAAGAGGAAACATAACTGAGGAAATGTCTCCCTCTGATTGGTCTGTGGGCAAGTCCGTGCAGCATTTTCTCGATTTATGATTGATGTGGGAAGAACCAGCCTACTGTGGGTGGTGCCGGTCCTGGTAGTCCTGAGTGGTATAAGAAAAGTAAGCCATAGACAGTAAACCTTCCTGCATGGCCTCTGCTTCATCCTCCATGCCGGGGATTCACCTCGCTTTCCCTCAATGATCGGTCATGCTAGGCACGTGTAAGCCAAGCAAGCCCTTCCCCACCCTGCCCAATTTGGTTTTGGCGTTTTATCCCAGTGATAGAAAGCAAACTAGACAGCCCACAGTGCAGGCCAGACTACCTTAGGAGAAAGACAGCCTTGCCCAACAGCCCACTGCCCTCTGGGAACTCTACTAGGCTATGCGCCACAGGGCCATTCTCTCCCAGCCATGCCATTCTCCAGGCCACATACAGCTACTCGGGGACAGAGGGTATAGGTCTGGGTGGCTCCAGTCCTTCTGGACATCAGGAAGCCTCTAGCCCAGATGGCTGCCTTACTCCTACAATGCACCGTTCCTCTGAGTGCCTGTCTCTCCAGCAAACACCAAGGAGACAGGTGGTACATGGCCAGAGCTCCACCATTAGGCAAACCGGCCCTGCTACTGGGTAGTCTGAGCCTAGATGTGAGGGGTAGGCATGTTAGCTCTCTCAGAGATTCAGGATGGGCCTAGCATGTTCTGCACTGCTGGGACCAGCAGAGATTGGGAATAACGACACTCACACCAAGGTAGGTTCTCCAACAGATCTCTCGCGTCAATCCCCGCTTCCTTTATTCAGGCAGTTCAATATATATCCAGACCCTCTTGCATCATCTCTCTCCACTCAATGTTCTCCAATCAGCATCATCCCGCCCCTAGCACAAGTTGCACGCGCAGGCAGGACAACAGATCATTGGCTAACACTATGGTAAGGCTATATGACGTTTCAGATCATGCGGTAGCTTGCCGTTTTCAGGAGTTTTAGTAAACAGGATGGAGTTACGAGGCTTGGCACTAAGCTGGGCGCCATCTTAGCTCAGTGGTTACGCCAGCTTCCCACACTGCACCTTCACAGCAAGTGGAGAAAATGAGACCAAAGGCGCAAGTTCTCTAGCACACACTGCCCGGGCTGCCTCTGGCGTCCTCACCTGAGCAGCAATCGACGTGCCAATTTTCCTTTTAGGTGTCAGGGTTCAGTAGCAGAGAGGTTTGATCATTTGAGATTGGAAAAGGGTTTTATAACCACGTTCCACCATGAGTAAAGTCTTGCATCAACCCGAGGGTTGCTGGGAGTAGGGGGAGAGGCACCGCAGTCTGCCTTCCCTTTGCTAATGAGCTGAGTATGTTAGTGACTTGGCCCCTCCGGTCACACCCTGTTCTCAGTTCCAAAGTCGGGGTCACACAAAGGGTGGGTGCAGTTGGCTAAGTAGGGGTCTGCTGGCTAAGTAGGACGTTCATTTTTACTCAGCACTAGAAAGCAAAAAGTTTGTTTCCAAATCAAGTATTCAGGGCAATCTCCCACCGTTAGCTTTTTACAGCCTTTTGCTCTTGTTTTTTCTCCTGCTGCTCAACATATAGTAGAAAATCCAGAGAAAGTCTATCCTGAGTTCAGTGGGTTCTACCGCTTCACAGCCCAGAATGCCCTGGGTTCACAGGCTGCTGATGTCAGCAGATAACCGCTGAAGGTCATCGTGGAGCGCTTGTCTCCAGCACATCAGGGTGCCGCTGTGTATTTCACGGGCCACAGGCAAGAGGCAGCAGGCGCATGTTACCTCAGCCCAAGTCATGGGGCCACAGACACCTCTAAGCCAACAGCGAGGCTTGAAGGATCATTAACAAGGGAGCATCACATAAAAGGATGTGGTTAAGAGTAAGAACAGTGCCGGGCAGTGGTGGCGCACACCTTTAATCCCAGCACTTGGGAGACAAAGGCAGGAGGATTTCTGAGTTCAAGTCCAGCCTGGTCTACAGAGTGAGTTCCAGGACAGCCAGGGCTACACAGAGAAACCCTGTCTCGAAAAAACGAAAACAAAACAAAACAAAAAAAGAGTTAGGACAGTAAGGAGGCCCGTGTACCCCATCGCATCCCCAAAATGGACTCTTTCACATTGCTCCTTACACTTAGTGTCCTGGTACCCAAGGGAGAGCAGCCTGGTCTAGCCACAGGCCTAGTTGGGATAGGGTACAGCGCCCCCCAGGCGGAAATCAGAATTTACAGAGGAGTCCTGGCTCCAGAGAGCATTTCTAGGACTGAAGCAGGGGTGCCAGAGCTGTTTAGGGCTGCCTGGTCCACAGGCAGAGGGCTGTGAGCTGCAGAAACCCCGGGGCAGCAGTGGGATAGTAGCTTCCTGCCCAGTGTGTGGCCTTCAGTTTGCTCCTCAGTAGCCTCAGGGCAGCATCAGCTTAGTCTGAATATAATTAACATTTCACAACCATCTCAGCCTCGGTGCCTTATAGCGTGCAACGCTGTACACACATGTGCGCACAATGTGTGTCCTCCCTGGGACGTCCCACCCCTAAGTACCGCAGAGGGCTGAGAGGCCCAGAGTGGAGAGGGCTCTCTGCCACCCAGCCTGCAGAGGGCCCCTGACACCAAACCAACACCCTGTCCTATGGGAGGGAAGTGAGCTCAGACTGCTGTCCACATGCTTGTTGGCAGACTCTGAAAGGCCACACTTAGAGCCAACAGCCACACCCTTGTGGCTTTCCACACTTCTAGACCCTGGATCTGAATTTAAGTTCAGGGTTCCTGGGGTCCATGAATTTCTGAGCAAAATGGGGAGACTAGAGAATGGGTCCCACCCTCTGCTCCCCCCAGACGCAGTTTCCCCAATGTTTCTCTGCACTGTGCATTCAGTCATCTGCTCAGGGCTGCTTCACCCTGCAGTGACAGCCATGTGAGGGCACCCCTCCCTGCGGGGGTTCTGCCTCAGCCTTCCTTCCAGGCCTGCAAGTGTTATTCTCTGCCTTGCACTGCAGGAGGCCAAAGGCTGAATCCTAGGGAGAGTTCCAGACCCCAGTGCTACTCTCTCTGAGAACTTATGCAGGAGGCCAGCAGATGAGCTATAGCTGGGTCCTCAGCACCTCATGCCTCCACTCAGGACCTTAGGCTGCCTCAGAGAGGTCCAGGGAAGGTCCCCAGGAAAGGCCACACAGCCCCACCCCAGCCAGTGCCAGCGGAGCCTTGCCAAGATAGGCTCATTACGGAAGCAATTAGCTCTAACAGCTTTTAGCTGGAGCTTGGTGGCTCCAAGAGAAATTAACCCTAATTACCCACAATCACAGACCCAGCACTGCTTAGCCTGCCCCTGGGTCACCAAAGAGAAGTTTCAGAATGGCCAGGTATCCTGGGGATTGCAACAGAGCCTGGGCTTGCCCAGAGAAGAGCACCAGGCTCTCCTTCTCTCATAGTACTGGGAGTTGGGAGTCTTTCCGGGTGCATGAAATGTTCCTTCAGAACATTTTCTTCAGAGGGGCCAGTTGACACTTACTGCTCTGTGTGCCTCTGTGACCTCTGTCTCCCACATACAAATGTTAAAGCCCAAGAGCATGGCATCCCATCTGTCTTGGGGTTAATATTGCTGTGATGAAGCACATAACCAAAGCAAGCTGGGGAGGAAAGAGTTTGTGTGGTTTACACTTGCATATCATAGCCCATCACTGAAGGAAATCAGGACAGGAACTCATGCAGAGCAAGAACCTGGAGGCAGGAGCTGATGCAGAGGCCGTGGAGGAGTGCTGCTTACGGGCTTGCTTCTTGTAGCTTGTTCAGCCTGCTTTCTTTTTTTTTTTTTTTTTTTTTTTTTTTTGGTTTTTCGAGACAGGGTTTCTCTGTATAGCCCTGGCTGTCCTGGAACTCACTTTGTAGACCAGGCTGGCCTCGAACTCAGAAATCTGCCTGCCTCTGCCTCCCGAGTGCCGCCACGCCCGGCTTCAGCCTGCTTTCTTACAGAACCCAGGGCCACCAGCCCGGGAGTGGCACCAGCCTGAATGTGCTGGAGTCCTCCAGAAATCACCAACTAAGAAAATATCCTAGAGGCTTGCCGACAGTCTGATCTCATGGAGGCGCTTTCCCAGTTGAGGCTTCTTCCTTTCTGATGACTCTACTTTGTGTATAGTTGACATAACCTAACCAGCACACATCCTTCTATCCACCTTGCACTTTGCATCCTGGGACTCATCTCTCTGGCATTGGATATGTATAACTTGGGACATAGAAGCTGGGGTTGTTGGGGCTGGAGAGATGGCTCCGAAGTCTGCTCTTCAAGAAGACTGGAGTTCAATTCCCAGCATCCACATGGCAATTCACAAGTGTCTGTAACTCCAGTTTCAGGGAATCTGAAACTGTCACATAGACATACATGCAGACAAATATCAATGCACATGAAATTTAGAAGAAGAAAAAAAAACTTAAAAAAAAAATAGGGTTGCACCCCATTCCTGAGGGAAAGTAGCCTTAGACTGAGTTCTGACAACTGGCCTCTTCAGGAAGCCAGTCTGTCCGGTGGTACCGCAACCCCAATCTCTGACCAGCAGAGAATGGGAATAACGACACATTCACGCCAAGGTAGGTTCTTCATCAACAGATCTCTCACAGCAATCTCTGCTTCCTTTATTCAGGCAGTAACAGCCTCTCCCTCAGCAATCTCCTGCAGTGAACTCCTTTCTCTTCCCCATCACCCTCAAGACAGTTCAATATATACCCAGCCCTCTTACATCATCTCACTCCACTCATTGCTCTCCAATCAGCATCATCCCGCCCCTAGCACAAGTTGCACGCACAGGCAGGACAACAGATCATTGGCTAACACTATGGTAAGGCTATATGATGTTTCAGATCATGTGGTAGGTGCGGATGACTCAGCTTGCTGTTTTCAGGAGTTTTAGTAAACAGGATGGGGTTACGAGGCTTAGCACTAAGCTGGGCGCCATCTTAGCTCAGTGTTTACGCCAGCTTCCCACACGGTGGTTCTAATGATATTCTGGGTTCAGCACGTGCTTCTGCAGAGAGAGCAGGATGCACAGGCCCGGTGGTGGTGGGCTGGGAGGTGATTCTGTAGAGTAGAGGCCAGTTGGACCACAGCGGACCACTAAGTGCCAGCCAGGGGGACAGATGATGATTAAGTGTGCTCTGGTCTAAGGGCAATCCCTCCAGGCTCCCCACGCTGAGACTGTCCTCAGGACCTCAGCATCGAAGTGTATTGAGAGATGGGGCCATTAAGGAAGTGACTGAAATAGCAAAGTCCCCAGGTCAGATATCACCTACTCTGTATCCTCATGAGAAAAGAAGACAGAGACACAGATACTCATTGGAGGACAGCTAACTCGGCTGGGACAGAGACAATGCCAACTTCAGGAGTCAGCCCGCCGATCGCAGCGGCCAATAAGCAGCACTCCTCCATGGCCCTGGGTCATCACCTACCTCCAGGTTCCTGCCCTGAGTTTCCTCAATGATGGGACTGTGACCTAACAGTGTAAGGAGAAATTAACCCTTCCTTCCCCACGTTGCTAATGGTGTTTTATCACAGCAACAGAAATCTTAACGAAGGTGAGCTGGGGAAGACAGTCCTTTGTCCTTAGGCTGGTAGTGTTAGGCATGAAGGCCCTGTGTGGCTAGGGGAGCTTCAGACAGAGACTCTGGCTCTGCCTCCCGTGGGGGACTCTGGATCTGTGGAGGGTGGACAGACAGTGTGAGTCTGGACAGTGAGAGCAAGGGCGGGGTTGATTGACATCAGGATGGGGGTCACTCGGGAGAGGCTCTGGATCTCCAGTCAGAGAGGGATGGAGAGTCCTCATCCTAGCTCTCTGTCCAGCAGCTTGCTTTGGCTCCAGCCTCACATCTTACAACTAAAATCCTACTTAGACTCTGGGACTGCCCCAGGAAAAAATTCTTCCCCTGCCTTGCTCAGCCTACTTTCATATAATGCCCAGGACCATCAGACCAGGCATGGCACTACCCACAATGGGCTGGGCCCTCCCCCAGCCATCGATGGCTATTTAAGAAAATGTACCACAGGGTTGTCCACAGGCTAATCTGATTGGGACATCTTCTCACTTGAGGCTCCCTCTTCCCAAATGACTCTAGCTTGTGTCAAGTTGACATAAAACTACCCAAACCTGGCTTTTGCCAAATAGCCAATAAATTATTCAGTTTGCAAAATGCCATTATGTGTGAGTTTACTTAATTGAATAGAATAATTTATGGTAAAACCTGGGGAAAGGAAGATCGATGAGGAGCAGCAAAGAGGAATGATTGAGCGTCAGCAAAGGCAATTTGATTTTTATCCCTCATTATAATAATGTTAAAGGGAAAACATCAACTTGGGTCAGAATCAATATTTGCAGAGTGTCTGGACCATGAATTTTAACTGGAGGTGGCGAGGAGGTGGCTGGGCGCATCAATAATTAATGCTTTGTCTGCTGCCACAAATAATGCCTGGGCTTGGGTACAGATGCCCACTGCCCACAGATTTGTGGGTGATCGTAAAAGGTAATTTAGGAAGGAGTCTGTTGGCGATGCGTGTTCAACACGCCCAACATGATTCAGGACGTGGCTTCGCACAGGGTCCTCACAAATCACCGAGACAGATGAAGTGAAACTTGGCTCTTTTCCAAAGTCCCTGTATCCAGGAGTCATGTAGCCCACCCTTTGTGCATTTCAGGCTCCCAGCACTCACACAACATGTACCACTGACCCTTATCCCAACAGGGCAGTGGACAGCAGGTTCTGTGTGTGAGACACACACAGCCACCCCCTGAATAGCCACCACCCTAGGCCTATCAATCCTGCTTGTAAAATGCAGTCACCTCCCTTGTCACAGTGTGTCCCTGCAGAACCAGAGCCCAGAGGTTCTGCTGAAGGTGCCAGCATCTTGTGTTCTGCTCTCCTGAAGACTCCTTGTCTGGCGCCTTCTGCTGAGACACTCCCACTGACAGGTGTGGACATACGCCTACATGGAAGGCTGCTGGCTCTGGCCCTGAAGGTCTGGGGAACAACAGTGTCCAGGGTCCCTGAGAGTGACTTGCTGGTCCAGACTCCTATACCCTGGCGTCAGAGGTATCCTGAGACCTCCAGGAAGTCCTTCCCTGTCCAGTGTGGTCAGCATCCGGAAACTGAGCTTTGTGAATGTAAACTTCAAGAGAGCCATTCTTGTCCAGGCCTGGTGAAGCACAGCTGGAAGCCCATGTGCTCAAGAGGCTAGCTGGAGGGCCCTGTGTTCAAGGCCAGTGTGGGCAATTGAGCGTCAAACCGGTGAGGCTGTTAACACGGTGTAGGATGGGTTCACTGGGAAAGACTGGCAAGTTCTGAATTCTCACAAGACCCTGTCTTCACGGTGATATCGTTTACACTGTACCATTGACCCTCAGAAGAAATACTCTGAAAGGGAGATCTGATAGGCCATGAATTGGAAAAGGAAAGGGGTCATCTTATGCCCATGTAATCTGCCATCCACCTCATAAATACTCATAAAAACACCCATCCAGAACCCACTGTACCAGCGCCAGTGGGCCTTTGGTCTGCCTGCCTTAGTCTTTCCCTGGTGTGCACTAGACAATTCTTCTTTGCTAAAGAAACTTCTCAGACTGTGCCTCTCAGCTGAATTCTTTTCTTCAAGAAGACAAAAGCCAAAGAGGAAACCTTTACCCAATAGCAGAAAGCTGAACAGCTGATGGACAGATTAGAGTATAAAAAACAGGTTGTCAAGTGATTGACAGACTGGGAAGGAGGAAGGATGCCTGGGTAGATGCAGGGATGGTGCATGAGACTGAGCGCTGGCCTTCAGAAAGCCAGAGAGCACCCTTGGTCTCCTTTCAGGTGGAAGGAAGACAGCAATGCATGTTTATCACATGGACACATGGGTACTGCTTAGCTGTAGAACACGTGCTTCAGCGTGCGCATGGTCTTGGGTCCAATCCTCACCACACACCTCAGCAGCGATGTCCACCCCTTCCCCTGCCATGGCCCTCCTGATTGACAGCCCAAGCTCAGGACTCTGACGTTTTGTTTCTCTCTGCAGCCGAGAAGGAAGCTGGGAAGTGGCTGTTCTGGGCTGCAGCAGCTGTCCTGCAGACTGACTCGCACAGCAAGGTTCCTCACACTGCTGTCCCACCCAAGCCTGCTTCTCAGCGGGGCACTTGTCAGCAGGGGTCAGGTAAACGTGTGAGAGGTGGCAGGCGCTAATAAAAGCCACTGCCACCTGTCACAAAGGATGGAAACAAACAGAAAGGGCCAAAGACAGAGATAGAACAGCCCGCAGGAATGAGCTCACCTCTGTATCAAAAGGGCTGAAAAAAACAATCTAAAACAGAACCCCTCGCCTGAGGAACCCTTGAGACCAAATCCTGCCCCTGCCTCCTTTGCCCTCCCTCCCTCTCCAGCCACCATTCACATGATCTGACAAATGAAGCCATGTGTCTTACCCCGATAAAATCACTTAAGTGTGGCCTGGGATCTGTTCAACTTCCTTCCCCCTACACAGATTTGATTCATTCAACAAAAACTATCAGCCATGCAATGTCAACCCTGACTTCAGTGACTTTGTTATGGGGCAGGATCGGACATGAGCTATTCTACATTATTTAGTGGCCAATGTTTGGCAACTGGCTCTTGCAACCTCTAAACATTTAGCCATTGCATTTTGGTGGCAGAGGCAGAAGCCAGTGCCTCGTTGGCACCTCTGCAATACCTGCTTGCCACTGTACGTGAATGGCTAGATGGATGGGTAGGTGGGTGGGTGGGTGGATGGATGGCTGGATGGATGGGTATATGGATGGATGGGTGGATGGATGGGTAGGTGGGTGAGTGGATGGGTGGATGAATGGATGGCTAGATGGATGGGTAGGTAGGTGGGTGGATGGATGGATGGATGGATGGATGGATGGATGGATGGATGGGTAGGTGGGTGGGTGGGTGGGTGGGTGGATGGATGGATGGATGGCTAGATGGATGGGTAGGTGGGTGGGTGGATGGATGGATGGATGGGTAAATGGAAGGATGGATAGAAAGATACATATGTGGGTGAGATGTGTGGGAATATGAGTAAAGGGATGGTAGATGGATAGTTTGGTGAATGGATGGGTGGGTGGGCTAATGGGTGGTTGGATGGATGGATGGATGGATGGATGGATGGATGGATGTGTAACAGAATGGCAGACGGATAGCTTGGTGGGTGGGTAATGGGTGATTAGACAGATGGGTGGGCATGTGGATGGAGTGGTGGGTAGATAAATGTATGGGTGGCAAGACAGGATAAAACAAAGTCTCTGCACAAGACACTGCCTCTAACTGCTGAAAACATCTAAGGCTGAGCAGGCCCCAGGCTCACACCTTGGCTGCTAAGCCAGAACCACTGTGGTATCATAGGGCCCACAGCCTCCTTCATTCTCACACATGATCGGCATTCCCCTGCTCCACTCTAGCCTCTCCCCAGCACACACACTGTCACCATACTATCTCTGGGATCAAACTCTTTGATGCCTCCCTCAGCTCCACCTGCTACTCAGCCATGTTAACAGCTTATGAAGCAGGAAATTCTGGCCTTTTGAGTCCACTTTGTGCAAGTATGCAGAACCATTGTGCCCAGCTGTCCACATCATCCTCCAAGAAACAAGGATGCCTCTCCTGGTTTACAGAAAAAAAAAATAACTTTCCAGCCAGGACAGAACATAAGCCCAGCCCACCCTCCACTCCGGGGCTTGTACTGTGGCCCTGTGACCCAGGATCCATGACAGACTCCATTCAGGACAGCTTCAGGATAGGCATTCACTCCAGGACAGCATGGCCTTGCCTCTACCTGAGGGCCCTTTGGTACTCCATGATGTCCAGAGCCAGTGTTCCATCTCATCTTTACCAGGCCTGATCCCCTGCCACCCACCCTGATGGATGTGTCCTGAGTCAGGAGCCGCCCTGACAGAGCCTGGCATGGCTGGCTTCTAGGCAAATAGTTGTCTCCTTAAAAGAAAAGGATGTTCTTGTAGAGCTGGCTACGTGGCTTAGCAGGTAAAGGTGTGTACCGATCCTGATGACCCGAGACCCATTCCTGGGACCCACATGGTGGAGCAGAGAACAAACTCCCTCAAGTTGCCCTTTGACCTTTACATGTTCACATGATGGAACACACGCATAATACATAAATAAATAAAACCCATGCATAGCGAAACATGCCTACATTAGCCTGGCTGTGACAACACACACACACACACACACACACACACACACACACACACACAAGTTGTTCTGAGACTGGAAGTTTTCAGAGCACACAGGCCAGGGATGACCAGAACTGATGTGGGTCACTGTGATTTCACAATATACCAACAACTGTATTTTTATGAATGGAAAACAAAGAGAAGACTTTTGGACTGAGGGTTTCCTTGGAAGAATTCCTGCCACCCCATCCCACCTTCAACCTACTGTTTCCCTCTCTCCTGAGCATTGTGGGCTCTTCCTGGACTTGCCTATATAGTCTGAGATCTCAACAGCCATCAAGGGAGTGGGGCGAACCCCTGGCAATTCTTAAGCATCGTTCTCTCCCCTTGATTCTTCTCCTAACTCTTCAGTCTCCTGGGTGTCCACTTGGTGGCCTTCAGTTTGGCTCTAGCCTGGACAGCCTGGGGGCCTGACCTCACTAAGGCAGTGTGGTTGTCTGTGTCAGCTCCGGAGATGAAGGTGGAGAACCTTAGCATATACGCCCGAGTTCTCGGGTAAAGCACATGGACGAGAAGTAGGCTAAATGTCTGGAGAGTCCGAGGGACAGAGGACCAGATACCAAGAAGCTTATGGAATTATAAGTCTGGGGTTTAGGGAAAGGGCTTTAGGTATTGCACCACAGAGTCTCTATAGTATAGAGGGAGGAGGGAGCCAAACTGAAGGCCACCAAATGGACACCCAGGAGACTGAGGAGCTAGGAGAAGTAACAAGGAAAAGGAATAGATCCTTAGGAAGGGCACCCAGAGGTTCACCCTCCCTTCATGGCTCTAGGGGGCTCATCCTCAGAGATAGGTAAGGCAGTAGGAGGCCAGTGGTTCCAGGGTACACTGCTCACACTGTCGGCAGGGAGGACATCCCACACTCCCGCAGCACTCCCTCAGCCCTGGGCTCATTTGCAAGTCTAACTGCCCTGTGCAGCTCTGGCATTCACACCCCATATCTTAGCATCCAAGGCTGTGATGCTGACTGGGTGAACGCTCAGCTGGGGGCAGACCCCCCGCTTTACAGCAAAGAGGAGACCTCAAGAAGATGTCTCACATGGAGCAAGGCTTGGGCACCATCTCCCCACCCCCCTGCCACCCCAGTGCCTCAAGCTGATGCTGGCCCAGCTGCAAGAGGCTGAGCTGCCCTAAGGACATAGAAAGGCTTAGGCAGCCAGGCCACTGAGTTGACCTCTCGGTGCTGACAAGTCTCAGGAGCAGCCGTGGAGTTGCGGATAAATTGACCCAGAATTCTGCTGTCTCCACCTTGCACAGCTAGAGGCACCAGGGGCAGGACCTCTGACCATCACCTGACCTTGGGTCGTGATGATTCCCCAATAGAGTGCCACAAGGGACCGACCATACCCCAGCTTCCTCACCCCAACAGGGGACTTCCAGGCAAGCCCGGTACTGCCCACATCCACAGGCATGTGCACACCAATGCTCACACAGGTATCACATGAGCAGCTGTCCGTAAAGACCTTGAGCACCAGCCTGGCTTTGCTTCATAGTCAAAGAGCTCTGCTGAGCATCGCCCAGGCTTGCAGCGTCTCTCCACCCTTCCTTCCCATCTTGGGCAGGCCCAAGCCCCTGGATCTCACTTGAAGTGGGATGACAGGTAGCAGCCAGGCCTGAACAGGAGAGGACACTTAACTGACTCTGAGGCGATGGCAATAAAGAACCACACAGAAGGCCACACAGGCTTCCTGGTGTCCGGCACTCCCTGCTGTGAGCAGGACACCTTTTCTATTCCCTAGACTGGGAGGCAAGCCCAGAGAGGGTGTTCCACTTTCATTTCTATTGCTGTGATAAAATCCTGTCCTAAAGCAACTTAGGGAAGAAGAAAGGTTTATTCAGCTCACAGTTCCAGGTTAATGGCCCTCGCTGAGGGGAAGTCAGGCTAGGAGCTAAACAGCTAGTCACATGCACAGTCACGATCAGCAAGAAACAAATTCACCAGCTACCTGCTGCCTGCCCATTGAGATTCCTCCTGACCTACATAGCTCAGGACCCCTTTTCTACAAAATGGTACTGCCCACCATGGGCTGGTCCTTCATGCATCAATTAATAATCAAGACAATCCCCCATAGGCATGCCCACAGACCAAACTGATAAAGACAAATTGCTCAATTGAGACTGTCTTCCCAAATGGCAAGTTGACATTTAGAACGAACCAGAGGCCAGGCGGTGGTGACACAAGCCTTTAATGCTAGCACTTGGGAGGCAGAGGCAGGCCAGCCTGGTCTACAGATCAAGTTCCAGAATAATCGGGGCTACACAGAGAGACCCTGTATTGAAACAGACAAGCAAACAAAAACTAACCATAGCCGTGGATAAAGATCCAACCCAGGTCACAGAGCCAAGTATGCCGTGCAGCCCTGTGCTTTATCGTGTGTGCTGCTCCATCTGACCCAGTTCACTAACACCCACTGCATGCCAGGCACCAACCAGCCCCTTACTAAGCTCAGTGTCTTAGTGGAATCCCCAGGAATCAAGAGCAATTATGTTGCTCTTGATTTCAGAAGAGTACATGGAGATATAGCTTGTAGGAATCTGGCCCCAGACAGATCAGAACATGCACCTGTGTGTACCTACATGCGTGCACACAGACTGATGAGAATATGGCCACCTCAGGAAGCCATTGTTCTCCCTGGCAACTTCCTAACCAGCACACAGACTGATCCCTGGAGCCCTGAGCTCAGCATGTTGGGAAATTTCCAAACACTGAGACACAAGCTGCCACCCCTCACCCTGGCTGTGCCTTGTGAGCAGGCACCCACCACCAGTGGCAAAGAGCCCTGGCCATACGCCGTCTCTAATGGGGTGAAGCTGGGGCTACTGTCCCCTTGGTTAATATCACAGAGCTGCCAGCTCTGAAGAACTGTCTTCCTCAGACCCTAGGTCAATCTGCTCTCCTTCCTGTGGGGACCCACTGAGGCCCAGATGGTAACAGAGACAGATCTACTGGAAGAACCCCCATCCTCTCAGGAGTGTCTCCACAGATACCTCCCAATCTGCCCCACAACAGCAAATGCTTGTCCTTCCAAGGGCAAGAAAACCATTAGTGAGCAGTGACTGGGTCCCTCAGGGCCTTGTCAGAGAGATTGGTGGGGATGCTTTCCACTGTCTGAGATTGACAACGGGCTGCCTTCCTGGCTGCCAGCACACAGTGGGTCTCTTCTGGAGAGACATAATAGGTGGAGTCTAATTCCCACCTCTCTCTCCCTCAGAAGCTTCCAGGCAACAGGGCACATCCTCAGGCCATGCTATCACCCCAGCATCATCCAAGTCTCTGGCAGGGCCTGAAACTTCCTGTCCTTGAGAGTCCCTGGTCTCCTCATACACAGAAAGATATGGTCCTATCCTACACTCTAAACCCTTGGATCTTCTGAGCTCTGGTGCCAGCCCGTAACTGGTTAGAAGAAGTCTGAAGCTTTGGCTCCTTTGGCTTTGGAAAGAGAGTGTCTGGGCCCAGCTAAGCACCACATTTGCCGACTGACCTCCAAAAAAATGACAGAGCTCACATTCCCATGCACACCAGAGAGGCGGGCATGGTCCTACTTCTCTAGAGACTTGGAGCTGTCTAATTGCTGCTCTGTTCCACACAGGAGGGGAAGGAACTAGACTGAATGCCTGTTTCTGTCCAGTGCTTGGGTGACAACAGTTTCTTGGCTGCTGAAGATGTGTCTGAGACCCAGCCTTTTGTGATGGGCTCTGCAGGTGTGATCACTGATCGTGAGATCCAGCCTGAGGAAAGGCTGGCCCAGAAACAGTAAGAAGAATGAGTGAGATGAGATAGAAGGTCAGGATTGTTATTGGAACATGAAAGGGCCTTCCACAAAGGTATCTCACCAGCATAGGCAAGAACTCCAGCTGCTAAAGTCCCTCCTATCTAGCAGAAAACTGACAGATTTCTAAGTCTCTCACCAGAAATCCCAACTTACAGTAAAAGTCAAGCGCAAGCCCTCTTTTGGAACCCTAGTGCTCCTGGTTTTACCTTACCAGTTCATAACCACATCTAACACACCCCCAGAGACACCAGTGATACCGTGCCAGAGCCCTGAAGTACATGGAGACCGTGAACCACAAGGTCAGCTCCCACCCAAAGCTTGCCTGCTCTCTACCTGTGCTCCCCACGAGAGGTGGCCTCGCCTAGCTCTTCAGCTCCAATGTTGCCAGCTCAACACACAGCCCACCCACCAACCTTCACCTCCACCGGGGTTCAGAACCAAATCCCAGCCAGTTCCTTCTGCGAGGCTCTTGATTCAGCCCTTTGATAAATTTGCAGCCATCTCTGGGGAAACCAAATCCCTGACCGATTTACCACCTGAAAAATCAAGGGGGTGGGTGGGAGGAGCCTTGACCTGGGAAGCAGGTGGAGTGAAGGACACAGTGGGGAGCTGTGTTCTCTTCTGGGTGGGAGTGGGGACTGACTAGCAAAGACTGGCCTAGGCTGGAGGAAGCCATGCGTGCCACAAGGAAATGATGTATATATCCACTCTTTCTATAGACACCCTTTCTGGGAGGCTACAACACTGGCTCTCAATCTGTAGGTCATGACCCCCCCCCCAAGACCATCAGAAAATACAGATATTTACATTATGATTCATAACAGTAGCAGAATTACAGCTATAAAGTAGCAACAAAAATGCTTTTATAGTTGAGGGTCACCCTCACCTGAGGGTGAAGGTCACAGCTCTTTATTGAAGGTCATAGCATTAAGAAGGTTCAGAACCAGTGGTCTAGGTAAAGAGGTCTGGTGCCAGGTGGCAGAGATGGCGCTAGCTCACAGGTCTGACATGTGTGGCACCCTGGATATCTCAGAAGCACAGGACAGCCCCCAGCAGGCCACTGCTAGCTTCTGCCATCTCTCCCAAGCTCCAGGAAACCTGGGTTCCCTGCACAGTCCTGGGACAACTTCATTTACCCCTGACCCATTCATCCAGCCCAAAGCCAGGCTTGCACAGACTGACTGACTGCGGAGACTCCAAGAATCCAATTATCAGGCTCCTGGGACAAGCACAGAAGGCAGTACCTTCCCGCCTCAGCCTGGCATTAGACAGAAGCCAGCCCAGCCCTGACCCTGGGAGTGAGTGCTGGAGAGACAGGCTAGACGGCCAAGCTGTAGCTCACACACC
This sequence comes from Mus minutoides, assembly GCA_902729485.2. Classification (NCBI taxonomy): domain Eukaryota; kingdom Metazoa; phylum Chordata; class Mammalia; order Rodentia; family Muridae; genus Mus; species Mus minutoides. Next base: position 518,259 of record LR753375.1, read on the forward strand.
AGCTCATCACAGTTCTCAGCAGAGGGTCCTACATCTCATAAAGATGTCCAGAGTCGGCACCAGCAAAGCCAGGACCACAAATCAGTGAGGGCAGTGTCTCTGCCAGGCGGACCAGCCCTGAGACAGCCACAGGCTGCAGGAAATACAGCCCGTCATCCTTGGTGGGGAGGAAAGGAGAGATTTATTCCAAGCACAGAGCCCCGTGTGTGATGTCTAGGACAGCTCAGATGCAGCCAAGAGATGCTTTTTCTACAGTAAGGGAAATTAAGGCCCCACACCTGATATCCTCAGAACTCCCTCCCTGGTCCTCATCAGCATAGTGTGGGACCCATGTTACCAGGGGCCTCAATAGTTGGCTCCCTCTGTGGACTAAGACTTCTTCCTTTCTAACTGTTCTCTTTTTCTCCATAGCTGTAAAGCAGAAACCCTCAGTGGGAGGAGCTACTATCCTATTTTGAAAGACAAGGGCAAGCAGCAACCACCTCAGGCCTGCGGCCAGCCTGGTCTACAGGATGTTCTGGGAAATGGCCTGGCCAACACCCACTGACAGCAGGTGGCATAGAGGAGCCAACCACTGGCAAGAAGCCTGGCTGCCCGGGGCAGCACATCCAGTGTGAACTCACTCCCAAGGTGATGATGACAACAGTTGGAAGGTGGCTGTAGTGACCTCACCTGGGACCGCCTTGTGGGTTCTCAGGGACGTCATTGCTCCTGCTCTCAGCCTCGGGGACAGGCTGGGCTGTCCAGGCCACACTAGTAATTACAGTGGCATCACCCTGCCCAGAGGCCAGCAGCCAACTCCCTCTCCATCCCTTTTCCAAGTCTGGGCCACTGAGTTCACTGTGAAGCCCAAGGCTGGTACCGGGTTGCCGTCAAGAATGGCCCAGCCAAGTCTTGGATGGTTTCTAGGACTCGTCAGGGCTGGTCTGCAGCCTGGGGTCCTGCTTTTTTGCACATGGTCTCTACCCCTAGAACTCCCCTCTTTCCAAGGAGCCCAGATAAGAAGGACAAGAAGGACCTATATCCACCTGGGTCCTCTGAGAACTTAGCTGCTCCTCAGGTCCTCATATGGCCTCAAATCTGTCATGCCTGTGAGTCCGGGGTATGTGGTAGGGAAGCCTACTGATGTCGTGGGACAGCTGGTTTGAGTGTCCCCTCCAAATAAACATGTTGGGGAAGGGCTGTTATGCAAGGTCTCTGAACCCAGGCAGCTGGGGTGACCTCTGGGAGACCAGCAGTGGTCCCAGGGCAATAGTCTGGGACGAGGAAATGATACCAGCAGGTTGTACTGGCTTTCAGCAGCCTGGCGGAGTTTCAGTTACAGATCTAAGAGGTTGGACAGAGCCCACAGCAGAAAATAAATAACTGCAAGTCCAGACTGACGTCAACCAGGGTTGACCAGAAAGGACACACTTCCTTCACAGAATCCCCAACTATTCATGTGAAGGTTCCCCCTCACCTCCAAAGGTGCAGAATTGTCACCCCGGTGTGGCATCCTTCGTTGAATTTCAGGGGAAAAGAAAGGCACAAGGGTTGAAACCAAGGCGATGGAGACAAAGACCATGCCACAGACTCATAGTGTACCCGTCCTGGCTCATCAGTCAAAGTAAACATTACCACAGTAACGGGAGGCAGAGCACTGGGGAAGCCATTTGGGGCTTGGAGTGCAGTGGTACCCTCAGCATTATGCTTCCATATAAACTAACGTGAAGTGTGGTTCTGAGTAGCAGAGTGTGGCAGTACACAACCGCAATCCCAGCAGGGTAAGAGCTTCATGAGTTCGAGACCAGCCTGAGCTTATCTTAAAAAGTAAATAAAATATAAAAACTGAAATCCAGATGGGGCACATCTGACATGCCGGTACTTGAGAGACAGAGGCAGGAGAATCGGGAATTCAAGATCACTCTTTGCTACATAGCGGATTCAAGGCAATTCTGGCTACACGTTTCTAAAAACAAGTAAACAAGTAAAAGACAATAAAATAAGGTCGGACAGACGGCTTCTAGGTTGAAAACACTGGCTTCTCCTTCAGAGGACCCAGGTTCAATTTTCAGGACCTGTACGGTGACTCACAACCTCTGCAACTCTGGCCCTAGGGAAACTGATACCTTTTCTGCGGGCAACGCAAGCATGTGGTGCAGATAAGAGACATGCATGCAGGAAAACACTCATATACTTGAAAGTAAGTTTAAAATTTTTAAATGCAATAAAACAAGTAAGTAAAATTTAAAAGAACAATTCAAAAACAAACACACTAAAGGACTAAATTGCTGTTTTGTTTTGTTTTGTTTTTTTCTAAAACTGGGGACCAACTCTGGGCCTCACACACACAGAACCAGTGAGCATCTTTCCTGGCCACATGTCCATGCTTGTGCCTGGTGCCAGGCCTTGGAGGGCACTGGGTCACCTAGAACTGGCTTTACAGATGACTGTTCCCACCGGGTCCTCTGGAAGGGCAGCCAGTGATCCTAACCTCTGAGCCATCTCTCCAGCCTCCGCTATTCACTCTTTAAATTCTGAGCCTGGGTCTCAAAGCCAGGTAGGATTTGAATGTTAGATCCCACGCCTCTGTCGCCAGAGTGATTGGGATCACAGGCCTGCATCTCACCCCAGCTAAAAGAGTCTTGGTAAGGAAGGGACCTGCGGAGGACCCTTGGGCTGCCCAGGGCAGAGCCTGGAGAGAAGGTTCAGGGAGGCTTGGACCCTCTAGTTCTCCTAGAAGTCTCTGGCTGCAACGACAAGGATACCCCTCGCTCAGCCCCCGTGCCTGGCACCCCTGGATTCTGCCCTGCCTTTTTCTGAAGGACTGACAGACCCTGGGGCTGGACCTCAATGCCCCCATTCGTAACTTAAGAACATCTAGGACCACCGTCTGGGGCTGTGAGTGGGTCGTACCACTCACAGTACTGAGTAGCTATCAGCTTCCTACCAAGACCCCACCATACCTCATCCTGCCTCCACCCTGCAGGAAAGCCAGCCTCTTGGCAGCTCTGGGAATTCCTTCCCAGCCCCTCCCAGCCTCCAGGGCTTCCTGTGTGGAAACAGCCTGAATCCTGCCTCGCTAAACACAATATCAGGAGGGAGAGGGCGCCCCGTGAGCTTCCTGTTTGCAGGGAGCAGATCCCAGGGCCTGGTCCCAGTGCTCCTGGCCCAGGAATGGAGCAGCCAAGCCAGAGGGGTGGAAGAGTGTCTTCATCCCAGATAAGGAATGTAGGGGTTCTCCTAGAAGGATATGGCTACGACACAGGGCCCTGCAGTTCCCCAGGGACTGTGAGGTAGAGCCCCTAAAGCTGAGGCCATTTCCAAAGAGTTCAAAGCATTGTGAGTCCAAGGCTTCTTCTTCTGACACAACCTAGTTCTTGGAGAAGGAAGCACACACACACACACACACACACACACACACACACACACGAGAGAAAGAGACAGACAGACAGACAGACAGACAGACAGACAGACAGACAGAGACACAGAGAGAGACAGACACAGAGAGAGAGTCACGCCTCTGGAGGCAGTAGGTCTGACCCTGTATTAGGATTAACCCCCACAGCACCCCTCCCCATTGGGGGCTTGAAGGGGTGCAGCCACACAGCTCAGCCACTGCCCTGCCTGCTTTGACAGTCTGATTCTTGCCTCTTCTGAGTTCCCTACTGTGTCCTGGAAGCTCCTTGCCACTCCTACCCATTGGGCTTTCTGTGCCCAGGGCTGGAGTGGTTAGGGCAAGCAGAACAGGTCCCAACTCGCAGGCTGAGTCAGGCGGGCACCTTGCCTTAGAGAAGCACGTGGCCAGGAGCCAGGCCAGCTTCTGCTGACGCCTAAGCTGCCACAAGCCTGCCCCCCTAAACGGCCCAGCCTCTCGGGCCTCAGGTCCCTGCTGGCTGGTATCCCTTAAAGCTGCTCTGGACTCAGGCTTTGTTGAGCTGCAAGATCTGGGAAACGTTCCCTCAGGATCTCAATCTACCCTCCTCTGTGCAGGAATGGGATAGGGAGCTTGAGTGGCCCCGTCCCCTCTGCTTCAGTTTTCCATCCCTAAGGAGGATGCAGACCTATCCATTACAGGATGCATGGGGCAGGCTGCCATGGGCCCAGCTTCCACTACAGAGCTGGGTTCTGGGTGACTGCTGTGTTCCCATCCATAAAATGGGCGTAGAGGGACTCACATTGCTCCCCACGAGATTCCCAGCCCTTAATGACAGGGCTGAGGGCTTTGATGTCCCAGATGAAAGGCCATGCAAGGCTCCCAGGATGGCCTCAAGACAGTGGGTTCCTATTCTGGAAAAGCAAGTTGCCATGCTCTTCAAGTCTGAACTGTGAGCAGCCGGCTTTACCCAGGAGGCCACTAACAGGCTGGGCTTTGCCTACAGCCTGTCAAGGATCAAGGCCGGGCGGGGATGCCTCTTTATGGAGAAGGTTCTGACACTCCTGTGACAGAAAGATGTAAGTGTAGCTGAGGTGTCCCAACTGCTGCCCACCCTCATATAGCCCCGATAGCATATGCCCAGGAGGCAGAGCCCATGGCAAGGGCCTTGTGGGAGGCCTTTCCCAGGCTCTATGTGGACCCTGCCTGGACCCTATGCCGCTCTGTTTCTACAGATAGCACCTCTGTGCAGTGCACATGGGCACTGGGCTGCAAGACATAAACGTGAGCTTTTTGCCACTCTTCTGAGACAAGTCCCCAATTCAGCATACCCTGTACAATGGGACATCTAAATCCAAGGACAGAACGTCTTGGATGACACAGAGCTGGCTGGGAGTATCACGGTCCTTCTCAGAGCCTGTGTGCTACTGGCTCAGGATACAAGATAGAGGATTGGGGGAATCTGGGCACCTTCCCAATTGGCCTGTGACTCCCAGCCCCACACACCTGCTGCAGTAGAGGAAGGCAGACTCGGGCAGCCCTGTCAGACCCACGGAGGCCCGTGAGCAGACTCAGTTAGAACAACTCTTGGGCATTCTGCAAACCGTGGAGTACTGTCTGCCCAGAGCCTGCTTCCGCCCTAGACAGGGCCCTCTATAAGGAGACTCAGTCCTTTGTTCAGTCATTCTCGTCTCTTCAGCAAGTGCCCCCCAGGGCTCTCTGGGGCCCAGCCCTGTGCCATGCAGAAGTGTGATGACTCAGACCCCGCCCACCCAAGGGCCCCACTGAGGCTAGGGGATACAGACGCAGAGACCACACAAGGTGCGACTTGCCACCAAGGAGGGGCCCTGGCAGCAGGGCCACCGAGGAGAGGCCCCCGCAAATACTGCTAGAGGCCAGAGAAGGGGGTATTCCAGTCACGGGGCTGCTAGGAGGGACAAGAGTACAGACAAACAGAACACCCAGGGCCCAAAGCAAGGTGGGACCCAGCAAGAGGGCCGGGCACAGGGACAAAGAGAGAAGCAAATTAACTCAGTAGGTGATGTGGAATGTAAGACCACAGAGGTAAGGTACCCCAGGCTAGGCCTCCCTATCATAGGAGGAGCCAGCCCTTCTGGGCAAGAGCTCCTGTGTGCTCAGGCACTGAAAGACAAAGGACAAAGGACACCACAGCCTTTCTGGAATTCAGCTCGTCACTTTGGTTTCTCCAAATAATAAACCCCAGTGGGGAGTGGCTGGCAGCCACCAGGAAAGGCTGCGTCCCTCCACTTGGCTCTGGCTTCACCTTGGATCTTCAGGTCACAGAAGGTCTTGGGGGGTTAAAGAAGTGTGATTTTTGAAGCCCAGGCTGCTGCTAGCCACCTATTCAACTTCATGGGAGCTCATATAGGAAGAACAGGCAAAGAGCAGGTCCCAGCACAGCTCCTTGACATCCTCAGTCCAGTGGCTGCCTCCCCCCACCCCCAGGGTCCGGCAGCATTCTTAGCCCCCTCGCACGGTAAAATATGAGCACATCAGGGGTGAAGGGCTCAGGGGCACCCAGGAAACTCAGAACCATATAAACAATCAACACATCTTTTATTCACAAATAAAAACCGTCGTGAGATTGTTATCTACACATCTGTACAAAGGTCTGGACGCTTAGAAAATACACAACGGTCAGAAAGCACGAACCTGCGTGCAGGCCACATCACAGGCTGGCAGGCTCACCCCTTGTCTGCATCTGAAAAGAACAGCCTCCCATAGACACCCCCCCACAATGCCCCCAGTGTCCCCCAGGAAAAGCCTGCCCCCTCACAGCTGCCCAGAGCCCCCGACCTGGGAATACCTGTAGAAAACCATAAAAACGTAGATCATTTGTCTTCAAATTCCCACTGAAAACTCTGTTTATAGGCAAAATGATATAAAAATATGAAGCTAACGGAACTTTTACAAAAACCCACGCCCCCGTCTTTGTTGGCGGTGATTCGCTTCATTGTTTTGTTTTTTGCTTGTGGTTTTGGTAAGAATTCCTGCCGTGGAAGAAAGCATTGTGTGCTCATGTCCCAGCCCTAGTTTGTGGCCTCTGGTGTCCTCAGAACAGAGTGGGGTCCTCAAGGAGAGGAGGGGACTGGCAACTAGCTGTCCATACTCCAAGGACACCACTGTTAGTGTGGTGGTGGCCACTCGAGCGGACTGTTGAGAGAAAAAAACTTCTGGAAAGGAAAATTAACCCAATCCTAAAAGAAAGCTGGCCGGAACAGGCCTGCCCTGCTACACAAAACTGCTTGGTTTTAAGGAAGGCAAAATCAGAAACAAACTGGCTTTCGTGGCCACAGCCACCTAGGCTGAGACTGCTGGTGTCTGAGTTCTGTCTTGAGTCCGTAGCACCAAATTAGAAAAGGAGAAAAGGCCTACACAAAGTTAAAGGCACTTGCGTGGCTGTCTGGGTGGCGACAGTCTTTCCATCTCCGTGCGCTGTCCACTGGCTGGCCCTCCCCTTCCCACCCTCTGTCTCCTCTCTGAGATCCCCCGGTCCTCCACAGACCCTGCATCTCCAACCCACCAACCCCCTCCACATCCTCACTCCATCCCACATTACGCTCACACCCCCTGCCTTGCATGTCCTGCCTACGCCCTGTGTTCAGCTTCAAACATCCACCTCTTGCGGCCCAGGTACAGCAGTGGTGGCAGCAACTCCAATGTCAAAGCAGGTGACCATCATGACATGGGCCTTGCACAGGTTCACGCACTGCTCCAGGGCAGCTGTGGCTTGCTCCAGGGCCACCAGATATTCAGCTGACTCCGGCTCCAGCTCAGGGTCCACCTCGACTGGAGAGAAAGATACAGTGTCAGGGCAGAGGTCAGGACAGCAGCCAGGGTCCTCAATTTCCTCAAGGAAAAGTGCCAGCCCAGCAGATCCTCCCTTCCTGCCGTCTGCGTCTGTGAGTAGCTGAGAGCAGAGGAGAGGCAGACTTGGGAGCAGCGTCTGGGATCCTGCACCTGCTGGGGGGTGCCACAGAGGGAGAGGAGCACTCACACTGCTCCAGCCAGCGCCCAGGTTCCACCATCAGCCGGCCCTGGGTCTCAGCCAGCTCCTCGCAGAGGTGGTCATGTTTGGCCTGCACTTCCTGCAGTCGCTGCTGCCTGCGCTCTGCTAGTCGCAGCTTGGAGCTGATACACACTGGGCCCTGCTGGCAAGGGACAGAAGAGTGGGCTCAGATATAAACGACAAGGACTCTCTCCCGGGGGGGGCGGGGGGGGCGGTTAGCACCCTGGCTTTTGCCATGGCCTTCCTCCTGCTTTAGGGCCCACACAGACACATGGCCAACCCCCAAGGTAAAAGGAGGAGGATCTCCAGGGGTCCCACACTTGGGAGTTCCTGGACCCCAGTTCCAGTTCTGTGGAGACAGCTGTAGCCTGGAAGAGTCCCTGCAGTCACCCTCCCTGGCAAAGGGCACCAGGACAAAAGCTCAAGGATGTTCAGGCGGTTCCTACCTTCTCCACGTCCTGGGAGGGCTGTGGACAAAAAAGGTGAGGTCAGGGGTTGCATGACCACCTCTTCAGGGACCCAGATGGCCTATCAGATGTCCTCTTAGCTGGCCCTCCCTGCCACCCCAGGGCTCCTGCTGACCGTAGCCCCCTGACCTTGGCTTCATTCTCCCTCAGAGGCAGCCGGTGCCGCTGCAGACGCTCCACGTCATCTATCTCATACACCTTGATCTCGAAAGGCTCCTTCAGAGAGCCAGCCAGGGGTGGGGGCAAGTCCACCCATTGCCCGGGGAGGCTGGGCTTCCGGCCTAATGCAGCAGCGTCAGGAAGTGGGGCCGGGATCAGCCTCCTCCGCTGTAGACCTGAAACAGAGCCAGGGACACCCCAGGTGTCTAGCCGCATCACCTGCACAGCCGCACCAACTGCTTACACAGCAGTAATGCTTGCTGCTCTAACTCAGACTCCCTGCCGCTCTGGTCGACAGGGAGGGGCTCAGAGCATGCTTGGGCAGCTGGGACACTGGGTAGGGAGAACCCTGTGCAACACCCAGTGCCTAGCTCAAACCCAAAGCCTAGTCTTTTTACTGTCAGGGTTTAAGAATCAGTCTCTGGTGTGGAGTGGGCCAGGGAAGGGAGCACCCTGGAACTGATTGCTTATAAACTATGGAGGGCTGTGCACCTCTACGTCTGGCTGATAATCACGTGTGCTCACAATCTGAAGATCTTTCCCCCAGTATTGGGTTGGGTTAAAGTTTATACCCTGTGAAGGGCTATACGGCCCCACTGCTTATAAGCTACCAAGGGTTGGGCACACCTGGCAGTCGTAGAGACCACACAGGGTGAGGTGTCAGGATAGAGGAGCCGGACCCACCCCCAAGAAACAAGGAAGGAAAACCCCACAGAGCTGCCTCTAAATGAAGAACCCACGGGGCTGCAAGACCCAACTGCAGAAGGTGGGGATCTGGACCCACCAGAGCTTAGGGGTGACCAATTGCACCATCAAGGATCTCTCAGGTCTAGACCCACCGAGGACCAGCCCTGCCACTCACCTGTGGCTCTCTTCTTCGGGGACTTGAGGCTGCGGGAGCGGGCACCCAAGGAGGCCGTTCCACTCTCGCTCATGGAGTCTGGGGCTGAGGAGGCGCTGCCGGTGGCCTCGCTGTCCCGGATCATGCTCTCATAGCCACTGCTGCCGCCGCTGTGGTAGAAGAGAGCGGTGCGGCCCATGGCGGGGGGCAGCTCGCCGCTCAGCACACTGCTGTTGTCACTGCCGTGGCCACTGCTGTAGCGCTGGGGTCTCCTCGGAGCGGTCACTTTGCTGTAAGGGGAGGGCAGGGCGGGGCTCGCGGGCTGCCGCTCCTCAGCCAGGTTCACACCGCTGTCATTGCCGCTGTCCGAGTCCGTGGAGCCCCAGGAGAGGCCGCCTCTACTAGGAGATCCACTGGCTGCCAATTCGTGGACACGGCTATGGGCAGCCCGGAATGCCTGCTTAGTGCCCATAATGGTGCCCCGGCCGGCCTTGGCCCCAATACCTGGCACAGCCCGTGGAGCAGCTCGGGGTCCTGGCACAGCACCACCAGCTGTCTTGCCCATCACAGGCCCCGGTGGCTTCACAGGAGCACCCAGAGCCCGAGATGTACTCGGCCCCAGATTACGACCCTTAGCTCCACCCGCAGGAGGCTTGGTTGCTCCAACACCCTTGGCTGGGCTGTTCCTACAGGCAGGAGTCGGTCCAAGTGGAGGGCTGGCGGATGGTACGCCCAACCTGGGCACAGCCCTTGGTGGCCGTCCTGCGACATCTCTGACCTTACTGCTGCCATGTGCCAGGCCCTCACACCGTTCCAGGGACATGTGGCCAGAGGGACGGTGTGGCGCCTCCATCTTGCCAGCTCTGGCTTTCAGGCTGGATGTGGCCTTAGGAACAGAGGAATCAGACCGACCACTCAGCCTGGCTTCCTCCTCCCCTCGGAAGGCAGAAGGAGCCCCTGCCCTGGTCAGTCCCAGGGCCTGGGTAGGGGTGAGGGCCGTGCTCTGCTCCAAGCTAGACTTGCGCACAGGCGGGGCTGGAGGGCCCGCCCCACTGGGCCTTGGAAAGAAGGCCCCCTTGGGAGAGACACTCTTCTTACTGCCCGAGGTGGTCTTCAGGCTTCCTGAATGGACCACCACCTCTGCTGGAGCGTCCCCACAGGATGCAGCGGGTGTGGTCACTCCCAGTGTGGTGGCTCCCCTCCGCAAAGGTGGGATCCGAGCCACAGCCTCTGGTCTCCGTGACATTCTGGATGCCACCTCGCACCCATCCACCACTCTCTGGGCACAAGCCATCATCATCTGAGTCTCAGGCAATCGAGGGGAACCTGGGGTTGGGCTCGGGGCTCTGCCCGTGGAGGCTATCTGGCGTGGCGTGTCACAGTCCTCTGCCCGGAGCAGCCAAGGGTCCTCAAACAGGCCACCGGGGCTGTATGGACCCCGGCTAGGACGAGCTCGGCTGGCTGTGGAGGTAGTCCTGGGTTTCCGAGGCAGGCTGGAGTGGATAGTCTGGGCTGAGGCTGCCTCATGCAGGGACCTGGTCCAAGGCTCTCTGCCAGGTTGGGTCTGAGATGTTGCATCTGCTTCACCAGGGTGGAGACTCCGGGCTGAGGCGGGATTGTCTGGTCTTCCACACTCTGAGGACCTGACCTTGCTGTCCTCTAGGGAGCTGCCTGGGGTAGGAAACTCTGGTGGACCTGGCCCTGCTGCTGAGTCAGGGCTGAAAGGAGGCTGTGGTGTAGGACCTCGGCTTTCAGACAAGCAGACACCAACATCGCTCAGCCAGGAGCCAATGGAGGAGGCTGGACTGCCGCCAGCCCACGCTGTCCCCTCTGGGAGCTCCCCCGGGTCTCCAGGACCCTCAGACATCTGCGAGGTATAAGCATCAAACTCGTCATTGATGCTACTGATGATACTGACTGGCCTGGACCCTGAGGCCAAAGCCTGCAGGGAACAGTCACTGCTCATGCTGGCCAGACTGGAGGGCCGTGCGGCCCCTGCAAGTCCGCCCAGGGGTAGCTCCTCTACCACCGTGAACACCAATTCATCCTCGCCATTGAGTTCCACCGGCTGCTGTAGGGTCACCGTGGTGGTCAGGAGGCCTCTCTCCAGATGGCGTCCACGAGCTGACGTGGAGGAATAAGCTGAGTCTGAGAGCAGTGGGGGGAAGGCCACCTGTCCACTCATGCCCACTGGGGGTGTCCGCTGCAAGCTGTCAGGACACTCTCCCCCAGGTTCTGTGGGGACGCCCCGAGCTTCCGGCTGGTGAGGCGGTGGAGGGGCTGGACTGGGCAGTGGCCTCCTGCCCCCAACTCCTGTGGTCTTGTCTGGAGCAGGTGGCTCAGGCCGGGCACCATCCACTCTCTGCTCGCCCTGTGTACCCGTCTTAGAGGGCTCTGAGGTGCTCCGGTGAGTATCGTGCCCAGGGCTGCCTCGAGGGCAACTGGTGACCACTGTGGGGGCCACAACCTTCCTGGAGGGTGTGACCTCAGGTAATGAGGGTTTCCTGCCTCCCCGGGCAGGGCTGGCTTGGGCTCCGTCAGAGGCACCCTGGGGCCCAGGGAATCCCTCGCTGCCATCAATGCACTCCAGACGCTCCTGCAGCTCGGCGAACGTACTGCAGCGGAAGTGGTCGGCGTCCCGGGGCTCCTCGGAGGGCCTGCGTCGGCTCAGTGCAGGGATAATGGGCACAAAGTCAGGTGGGCCCTCGTTGTCAGTGAGCTCACGGTCTGACAGCGCCATCCCACCGGGACCCACATAGATGACCGTGTCGCAGGACTGCTCACTGCTGGATGAGTAATCGGGGTCTCCAGACAGGCCAGGAGCTGAGCGGTCGGAGTCCAACACCATGGTCCGTGGGTGGAAGGGCCGAAGGTGTGGAGGACGGCGGGCCCGGCCCTCCTCACAGGAGCTCTCCCCTCCCGAGGAGCTGGATGCGTGCTAGGGGCAGGACAACAGAGCCCTGTGAGTTCACCCACCAGTCGGCACACAGCCCTGGTCCCAGCTCATCTCTTCCTTGGACTCTGCCCTCTCAGCAATATAGAAGTGTGATCTCTATGAGGCAGTAACAGCTGAGCAAGGCCTGGAAGTGTTGGGAATCCCAATATGGGGCACAGAACATAAGGGAGGTTTCTGGGGAGCTCTGAGGGGTGATCAGCATAGACCATGCCCCAGGCTGGGAGAGGAGCTCAGGCAGGAAAGGCCACGCTAGTGCAGCACTCAGACCTAGAGCAGTGACCTCAGATTACATGGAGTGCCCCAGAAGCCTCCTGCTGAGGTGGTGTTCACTCCCTTTATGAAGTAAACCCTACTGTAAGCATTCTACCCCTGCTCAGTGCACCAAGGACTTGGGGCCTAAGAGGTCCACCCACAGCTGAACACACCTGTCACCTCCTCTCCCTGACATCCAGAGTCAGGGGCTAGAGACAGAGGATGTGGGAGCCTTGGAGCCCTTGAGGCAGCAGGAGACGGGGCTCACCTTGCCCTTCTTCCTGCGCAGGCGGTGGATACGGGCAGCCAGCTGCACTGTGCTGAGTGTCTCTGCGTGGTGGGCTGGAGAGTCTGAGATGTGCGCGATCATAGTGGTACGGCAGTTGGTGGTAGCCAAGGACTCCCGCAGTAACATGGTGAGTCTGTGGTCCCTACAAGCCAAGGAGATGCTCAGAGGCTGACTGAGGTGAGGGGCCATCTAGGGAGAAGGCCAGGTGAGACGTACACCATTGCTGGCCCTGAGCTGAGGCTCTCAGAAATGCCAGATATCAAAATAGCCAGTTCCCCAGAGGTCACCGTTCTGGCGCCTGTCTGTGCTCCCACTCACCTGTAGGGCACATGCTTGGCCCCGTTGACCAGGGCCAGGATGACACTGCCCAGAGCTGACAGAGACAGACATAGGGGTCCCCCTGAGGCTTCTCCTCCTCCTCTGCCGAGGGCTGCGTCGCAGCTGCCTAGGTCGATGAGGTGAAGGCGGCTACGACCTCCAGACACTGAGAACACATTTGCAAGCAGGTGCTGTGGTCTGGGCACCCCGATGCTTCCACAGCCCACCCAGGCAGTCAGAGACTCCCACAAGGATTCCCCTGGGGTGGGGCGGGGGGAGGGGGCAGGCCACCTCACGGACATGGCAACCCCATGCACTTGGCCTCCCCATGCACCTACTTCCTCCTTGGCCACACTTCTCCACACGGTACTGGTACACGTGCAGGGTGA
>LR753375.1:531414-568861 GCA_902729485.2 Mus minutoides
AGACCCAGGAAGGCTGGAGGCATGGCTGCACCTGTGTCCCACACACAGGGTCCTCCCGAAGGTACACGCCGGGAGACTGGGTGTCCTGAAGGCTGCCTGAAGCCACCTCAGCAAGCAGGTCCCGCAGACTCTGGTCATGGCCGCACACTTCCACGGCAGACACACGGATGGAGAAGCGCGTGCCCAGCCTCTCCTTGCGTTCGTCAATGAGCCTGAAGAGCCAGGAGATGGCACAGGGCACGATGCCCAGGCTCTGGGGTGAGCTGTCCTTCCCAATCATGGTGTATGACTTGCCTGGGAGACAGGGGCATGTGAGAACCACCGCTGACTCTCCACAACCTTAAGAGTCCTGTCAGCTCGGGAACCTGCCCGGGGTCCTCAGGGCCAACCCAGATGGGCCCCTCCAGCCGCTAGTCACTCTGAGGCCTCTGTCTTCCAGCACTGCCTGCCTCGGCTTCCTGTGAGATCTCCACTCCCACACCAATCATGAGAACTACCTCCCTTCTTCAACCAGGGCCAGGCTCAAAGATGGCAGCAACCAGAACGGAGGAAGGTCAGAAGACATCATGGGTGTACGGGAATGACAGAGTACTTACCGAGGCTCATGTGGCCAAAAGAAAAAATGCAGCCATCAGCTCCACCGACCACAGACTGGAGCACATCAGCCACCGTCCCTGAGCAGACCTCAGCCTGGGGAGGAACCCACGGGGATTAGGCAGGTGTCGGGGGCCAAAGGGCTGTGGCCATTACCTTCTGCTATGTCTGTATACACCTGAGGCCCATCTGTCCTACTCACATTCAGGCTGACAGTCCACAGGGGGGCTGAACTACACAGAGCCAGGAACACAGGGCCCTCCCACACTCACACAGACAGTACAGGACATGTAAGTCAGCAGATGAGACACGGACAATTCAGGTAGTATGTGCCAGCTAGGCACCTATGCCCAAACAACCCAGCACTGAAAGGTGCTGCCCACAACACAGCACAAGGAGGTCATGGTCACTGCTCAGTGAGCTGGGTGAGCATCCAGCTTCCAGGGCAGGACATAGACACTCGAAAGTGTCACAGGGGACCAGGCTCCGAAGAGCTCTGCGGTTCCCCATCACTTGGCCTGGAGAACCAGGCAGAGGCTGGGCAAATGTCCTAGGCTAGGATTACTTGGAAGGCAGACCTGGCAGGAGCAACAGCCAGCATGGTTCCCTCTCTGCAGAAGTAAATCAGATGTCACGAGCACCCGGGAGATCCCCTCCACTGTACCTGCTCTGAGTCCTGGGGGAAGATGGCGTCAAAAGCAAACATCTTGGGGACTGGTGCCGTGGGGGCGTGCCGGAGTCCTGCACAGCCTGGACGCCCGGCAGCGGGGTCATAGAGAGTCACCTGCTTCTTGCGAGAATCCACCTTCAGGAAGGATGTGGACTCGGCTGAGTGCTGGACTCCTTGTGCCGGCCATATGCGCAGCATAACCTTCACCTGGGGGATGGCAGAAGTAGGCATCTGAGCTCTGCCCTCCACCCAGCTGGCCACTAATTACAGGGCAGGGGAAACAAGCACGAGTCAGGACGGCAGACCAGGTCTCAGCATGGGTACCGGTACCACAGGAATGCTGCCTGAACGGATCCCACATGAGGTCAGCAGGGTAGAGAGAAAATGAAGCCCAGGGTGGGGTAAGGCTGGTGGGGCGCAGAGCCAGTCGGCAGGGCAGGAGGCAGGGCAAGGCAGGGAAGTACAGGTCAGTCAGCAGAGACAGGAGGGAGGACCCCTTGGGCATTTCTCCTTCAGGGTCCCTCATCCTCCACCAGCAAGTCGCCTCAGACCAAAGTCCTCCATGGAAAGACTCATACTCCAAGAAGACAACAAGCACACCCATGGGATGTACAAATGAACAAAGCCACAGAGGGGCGAAAGGCCTGGGAGGGCCAGGGTCTGGGGAGAAACTCCATGCTTGTTGCCTCTGCCTTGAACCAACTCAGGAAGCCATCATTCATGAAGGAGAAAAACTACAATAGGCAGAGTGGAGGAAATTCTACCAGAACGAGGACCCAATCTGAGAGAGGGAATTCTGAAATCTTGTCTAACAAGTCCCAGTTTGGGAAAGCTGAGGGTGGGAGGGGTGTGGAAGAGGAGAAGACAAAGGTGGCCTGGAGCTCCCAGAGCTCTGCTATTGACTAGTCAGCCTGGTGGACCTGAGCTCCAGGAACTCTGCTATTGACTAGTCAGCCTGGGCCATGGCAGGAACACAAAGGAGATTCCAGTGTGCCCTGTGCCCATGCCAGGCCCCGAACCCTCAATGAAAATGGAGGATATGAGGATGCCAAAGAAAACTGCATTGCAGCACTCCAAAACCTGTGTGGGGAATAGCTGCTCCCCACAGGTGCAGGGGAGGAAGGCTGGGGCAGGTGTGAGGTTGGCAGGCACTATTTCCTCAAGACCACCCTGAGTTAGGGCTCCCCTCTGTCTGGAGGCCACACCTCTCACTCTCCTGGAAAATCTCTGACTTCTCCACATTGGTGTAAATCAAATTACCGAGACTCATTTCAGAACCAATATTTTTCAAGGATTTAATTGTAAGTGACAGATACATAACGCTGCAAAATTGGTTTAGGGGGGCTGCCTGCCCGGGCGCCACAGGCTCACTCCCACCGGACAAGGGGCACATTGATATGCAGAGCCTCCTGTGGAGTGCAGTGTCCCACCCTCTGGGGAGAGAGAGAGAGAGAGAGAGAGAGAGAGAGAGAGAGAGGAGCAAAGAAATCCGTGGCTATTGTGCTACTCGGAACCTGGGCTCCATCAGGCAAGAATCGATTCTTTTACTCCCCGGAGACATGAACAAAACGGTTTCATTTCCAACCACTGCGCAATGCAGACGAAAATGTGCACTTCCAGGTAATTTTTGGCAATTTTTTTTTCCAGCGTGAACTCTTCACCACTTCAGGAGCCAAATGGGTTCTGGAGATGTGAGAGACTGCCTAGTGGGAGGAGAGGCCTGGAGAAGCTACGATTTGGCTCTGGCTCTGATGTCTCCGATGCCTCTTGAGCAGACACTGATCCTGAGTCTCCAGGCAGGGAGGGGAATGAGCAGGGCATCTCGTCCAGCCTGCCCCCCACTGCCCCCATCCATTGTCTGCTGGAAAGAACCTGTCATTACCTCAGGGAAATGACAGGGTCTCTCAGGAGACAAGAGCATCCTCACCCCCCAAATGTGCAGATATCACAAAGCCGCTCCTTGGAGCTGGGGGGAAGGGAAGCACGTTTTTTACATAAAAGCAGGGCTTCCAGCTCCCCAGAGGTGAACCAATCTGGGGAGGGGGGAGGGGCGCCACTCAGCACCCAACACCAGAGATGTCTTTTTTAATACCACAGTATGATGAATTATCTTAAGTAGCACATTAATGTCAGACACTGAATGTAATCTAACTTCTTTTCTGTGGCAATATTAAAACGCCTTTCAGGAGGCGCTTCTGGTGATGTGACATTAGTGCTATTAACACCTAGGGCCCGGGAGGAGTACAGAGGTATGGGGGACAGGGGCTGGTTAACAGGACACCTGGTCTCTGGGGGAAGCAGCAAGAAGGTTGAGGGCTTCCCACAGGCAGCAGAGACCTGGCAGGCCCCCAAATACAGTGACAATAAAGAAGAGCTGTCACTTGGAGCTTGAATGGAACTCCTTACCCCACCAGCCCTAAGGTAGACACTCCCTGCTCCCACCACAGCCCCTGAAGAAGAGATGTCAGGTGGGCAGACAGGCTAACTGACCAGGTTGGTCCTGGGCCTGGCCTTCTTCTCGGGGGTCTCAGCCCGGTCCTATACCCACACAGCCCCAACAGTGACAGCCTGGTCCGTTGGAACTACCTGTCTGTCCCAGAGCTGTGGCAGGTAGAGAAGAGATTGGGGTGTTCGAGTCAGTCAGGCCTGGGTCCCATCTCCCTCCTTTCCTCTCACTAGACAGCGCTGAAGCCTCATCTATTAAACATTGCCAGTGTGAAAGGTGGGGACAGCCAAGGACTGGCAGGCGCAGGTAGTGGTGTCAGGAACCACCCTCCTCCCGACAGAGTAGGCACAGAAGCAGGTGCAGCTACCTGTCACCTAGAACTCTGTCCTACAAGAGGGCAGGCGGCCTTTGCCCTGCTCACGTCCCGCCCACTCCGGGCTGCACAACAACTATACAGGCCTTCACCCTACACAGAAACAAAGACCCAGACAGCTGAGCTGCCCAATTAGACCCAGCACTGCGATACAGTGGCCTGGGGCAGGAGCAGGTTTCTGGTTCAAATCCACACACCTGGCTCAAGTCGGGTCCAGAATTGAGAGGCTTTTCTGAGTCAACTCTACTACATACCCCGGCCTGGCTACAGCACTCCTAGCCACGCTGAACGTGGATATGACTCCCATGCCAAATGCCTGCACTCAACCCCACGCCAGTCTATTTCCCACACTCAGCCCCATCAGAGGCTACCTCCAGCAGACTGCCTTGAGGAAACCATGGGGTGTGGCCCCATCCCAAGGAAAGGGAGGAGCCAGGAGACCTGGCTTCCAGCCACCAGTTAGCATTCTGAGAGAAGGGCAACGAAAGCTGCCCAAGAAGCTAAAAGGGTGCAGAGTGAAGTCAGCTGGGCCCGAAGGAGCCCCAGGCCCTCCCACTCGCCTGCAGCTGCCCATCTGGACAGCCCTGTCTGGAGAGCTCTTCCTTCCTCTGGGGCTCTGCCACAGAAGGAGGCCTCCCTTCGGGAAGGAAGGCTGCAAATGCTTGCCTTCCTTTCTGGTACCTGTTTAGGAGTAGTTTACACACACACACACACACACACCGCAGTAGCCAGCGCTGACCATGTGTGCAGGACTCAAGCATGCAGGGCTAATGCCAACTCGGGGATGGCCGCACTGGGCAAGGTCGAGCAGGCCCAACTCTGTAACTCCTCTCAGGATGATGCCTGGGAGGGGACGCCACACTTGGAGCAGGCCAGAGGTCTGCAAAACCCTTCCACAACGGTTTTGAGAGTCTGGCTCTCCACCTCACACAAGAACTGTTTGCATAATCCTGCCACAGGAGTACCCCATTAAGCCTGGGGTACAGAGACTTCTCCCTCAGGGAGGCACCAGCCAGAGGAACCAAGTTAGAACTCTTGGGGGAAACTCTGGGGCCAACCAGCTTGTCCCATCACCACCCAGAGCTCACACCCCTCCCCGACCTCAGCTGCCTCTGTCTGAAACCCACCTGGCCGGGCTACCTGGATAACTAACTCAGAACGCCGAGGAGGCCCACCCACCCCCTCCTTGCTCAGCCCAACTCAAGGCAGCAGCATCCGGTGAGGGTAAGCAAGAGTGATCTGCTCGCACCCCAAAGCCCAGAAGCTTCACCACACGGCTGTCCTGGAACAAGCCCCTGGGACCTGAGGACAAGTTTCTCACAACTCCAGACTCCCCACACCCTTCCGGGCACTGCACCCCAGAGGCTCAGGTTCCCCATCCTTAGCTCTGCCAGCTGGCTTACTGTGGCCCTGGAGAAGAAAGTGGAGCCTACATCTTATCAAGGAGCCCCGGCCTCCCCATACCCAGGCATCAGGCCCAAGTGGGATCTACCTTTCCAAAGCTGCTGGGGTTTTCCTTGGCCTTGGAGGCAGCCCTGAGCAGGCAGGGGGGCACCGGGGGCGGCCACAGCTGCAGAGAGCCGCTGAAGTCGGTGGGGTAAGTGGACGTGCCTCGGGTGGAGGGCGCAGGCGTCGGGTGGTGCTTCTTTCGCTTGGAGGCCAGGCTTAGCTTCTGGGCAGCCCTGGGAAGAAGAGGAGGGTGCTCAGGGTGTACCAACAGCTACCTCTGTCAGTCAGTCAGTCACTGTGCCTATGACCACAGCAGGCTGCCCCATCTCAGACTCCATCAGCCACGTGGAGAGTCACTCTGAGGAAACAGCCAGACATTCTTACAGTTGCTCAGTCTGAACTGCATTCTTCTGAGTGGGGTCCCAGCCTGGGGCCACAGGCCAGACAGGAGGCAGACAGTCCGTGTAGTCAAGGGCCACATTCTACTCTGTGCTGAACTCTGAAATCACAGGCTTCAATCCTAGCTATCCATACTTTTCTTCAAGCTGGCCATATTCCAGGGATAGAGGGTCCGGTGTCTGTCCTGGGATGGGCTTTCCTGCAGCCCCCTAGGCCCCTGCAACAGTTGTTGGACACCTGTTAGGCACCCCAGGGTGCAGGTGCCACCATTGGCAGGGAACCCAGGTTCTGGGGCCCAGGGCCTTCCTGGGCAGGAGACCCCCACTCCCTACTTTGCCCAGTAACAACAGGCCCCACTGTCCCCCAATATACCTTCCCCTGAAAAGGCCTCTAGCCAAGTCTCAGGAACCAAGGTCCTACCTTGCCTATGGACCATGAAAATTACCTGGCCCAACCCTCACCTCCAGCACAGAGACCCAAGAATACCACTGCAGTTTTATTATACACACCAAGAAGCCACTCTCCCTGGGCCTGTTACCACTTTCCAAAGGAGGAGACCTAGGTGGGGGCAGGTGACCAGGACAAGAAGCTATCTAACCAGTTCCAACTCTCCCCAACATGCCCAAGTGTCCCCCATCCCACCCCCCATCCCTCTAGGCCTCTCAGGTCCCATTTTTTTCTTCCTCAGAAGGATCCAACACGCAGGAGCCCAGAGCCTGGGGCCCCCTTGGCACCGCCCACCATGCTGCTGGTGCTCTGGTAACTCCTCTCATCTTTAATAGGAGCTGTCTTTTAGGAGGCCCCAGGGACAGCTTCCTCCTAGTGAAGGTGTCATCACAGAAAATAAAAGTAATCTACGATGCATGGCGGAGTCTTTAACAGAGCCGCAGCAGCACCACCCGTGTGCTGCAGCCCGGGCAAAGTAGGGAGTGGGGGTCTCCTGCCCAGGAAGACCCTGGGCCCCAGAACCCAGGGTCTCTGCCAACAGTGGCACCTGCACCCCAGGGTACCCTAAGCATTTGCGTAGTACCTGCCTGAGCCTGTGTTTCACAGCTCACGTAAGTCTTGTGAGAAAGTGTGGCCGTTTCTCAGCCCCTTCACAGGAGTGGCACACGGCAAACCACGGGCAAGAGAGGCGGACACTGTCACCTACCACTGCATATACTGAGAGTCGTCGTGAGGTCAAGGCTTCAAGTGTCCCAAACTACTCCTGTGGGGGTCACAGGGCATGGACAGTGGCTGGGAAGGGCCACAGCAGACAGAGTCTGCACCAGCTCAGGGCTCTTGATGCCTCCCAACTCCCTTTCTGCTCCAGATCCCACCCTCACAGCCTCTGGAGAAAAAACCCTCAGCCCTGACTCCTAAAGTAGTCTTATTTCCAGGTACGATCAGAGCAGGGGAATCACAACCCCTTTGCCTGGCACTGCCCAGGGCTGAGGCCTAATATAAGATCTATACCTCCCCAGCTGGACAGAAAGGGGCCCAGGACTGCCTGGGCAGAAAAAAAAAAAAAAAAGACTTCCTGGAGTAGGTTTTTTTTTTGTCTGTAAGTGGATGCAAAGAAAACTTGTTCCTAGGGTTTAGAGACAGTACATGAGGGCTGCCAAATATTCTCCAGGGTTAGAGGGTGTGGTGAGATCCCCCCCCTCCGCCCCAAGATGTCTACACTGGTCAGCAGTCAGCAGAAGGCCAAGGCACACCCACTCTGAACCAGCTCTTTATAGCTATGTCTGGAGCCCAGGCCTTCCCATAGGTCAGGCAGAGCCAGAGTGGAACCTTAATTTAAAGAAGGCTATGGGGGACGCCCATACCTCGTCGCTGGTATATAGAGGCCAGCAAAGGACAGACAAGTAGAACAAGAAGGTGGCTAAGAACAAGGCTGGTTTTGCTGGGTAGGCCACTGGGTCTACAGACAACCCTGCCCTTGGTGGCCCCCTCAGAAGCCAGAGACAGGCATCTGCTGACCTGGGCACCTCCTGCAGTGGCCAGCTCCTGGGTCTGACCTGACTTGCAGGAACAGAGGAGTGACAGCCAGCAGCTGCTGGAGGAGGCCCAGCCCCTGGGGCACCTGTTTTATGGCTCAGCACTCACAAAGCATGACTCAGCAGGTCTCTGACAAACAGACCAGGACAAGTACCTTGTCTGTGATGAACATGGACAGATTCCCATCAACCTCCCAAGCCTTCCAGGGTTTTGGCTTGCAGGGGCTTTAGGGGGTCCCAGAGGCCAGAACTGACTCTGAGGAGCCCAGTTTGTTAAAGATACAAACCTGGGTTCTAAGCAGCAAGAACATAAAAAACACTGGTCTCACCAAGGCTAAGGAAAGATAGGGTATCACGCCAGGGCCACTAAGACCACCATACTGTTAGGAAGTGGCAGCCCCTGGGGCACTGGGGTATGCAGGGAGGAGTGAGCAGATGTGAGCAGTCTTCCCCCAATGGAGAAATGAAAAGAAAAAAAGGCAAGAGCTTCCAAACAGCTCGCATCCTCAAGGGACACCACCTCCAGGAAGCCTGCCCTGATGCCCCGATGCAGACCCCAGCTCATAGACTTAAGCTTCCTAGTCTTTAGAACCACTCTTGCCTGAGACTTCCTGAGCTCACAGGAAGCCAGGCACACACCGTCGCTGAGGATGTGAACGGCCCCGTTTGTGAACGCCAGCCTGAACAACAAGCAGCCCGAGATCCATCACTTCTCTGGTCACTGACTCATGAGAACAGGAAGGGAAAAAAATCTCGTTTCATAAAGAAAACTTCCCTCTTTCCAAGAGGAAGGTACTTTAGAGGCAACTGGGCTTAACACTGAGATCTCTGGACATCTGAAAGGCAGCCTGTTCCCTTGGAACGACCGGCTGCTGCCAGTCCAAAGCTTTCCTAAGCTGAGGGGTTGGTGGACACAACAAGGCCGCACATGGAGCTTCCTTCACTACCGCAGACCTGCCATCTGCAGGATCTGCCTCATGAGGGCCCAGAGTGCTGCCTGGAAGCTCCTCGGTGGGGCAAACAGCTAAAGGAACTGAAGATCCTAGAGGGCGCTGCCACCAAGGCAGCTGTCTCCCAGGGCTGCTGTCACCCGAGGACCTTACCCAGAGGTTGGAGCCAGTGAGAGCCTGTTCTGCCAAGTTCTCCGACCTGGTAGCAGGCTTCAGACTCTCTGCACCTCTGCCGGCTAGGCCCACACGGAGGTCCAGAAAGACACTTGGGGCTCCACAGAGGCTAGGAAGGACCTTACTTCCATGACCCACACCTACCCCCAGCAGATGTTCTCAAGATATCCAGATTCTGGGTGCCAGGGGTAACCCATATTCACCAAAGGCAGTAGGACAGCTAGACAGGTGGGCTGTGCTAATGAATGGGAGCTTCAGAGAGTGGGGAGGCTGCAAGTTGCACAGTAGTTAGAGGGTTTAGGACACGGATGTCAGGGTCATGGCAGTCCCCATGGAGTGTGGCCTCAAATTTCTGACTGGGCAGGTATGTCTAGTCACAGTGCTTAACCACAGGTCCAGAGGAGCAGATGTTACTCCACCCCTCCCCCAACTCCCAGGCTCCCGGGTACCCTTGGGACTACAGTGTTCTTCATGTGGGCATGGCCCACTCAAGTGGCTGAGGATGGCTTGAGCCTGGAGAGAACAGTCAGGCCAGGCGGAGCCCTCGGGACTGTAAGATTTGAGAACCTGAAGTGCTGAGCTCACCCTGCTCTCTGCCCACAGCATAGATGCCCCTGCCACCTCCTCTTCTCAGCCCCTGAAGCCCTCCCAGAGGGCAACTCTCAGACCTGGCAGGCCTCCATCCAAGGCCACTTTCACAGATTCCAGACACACACACACCTAATCACCATTGTGCAAAACCCCTAAGGGATCTCCTCCTGTCCATGTTCAAAGCGTGAACACAGCACCTGCTCAGTAGGAGCCCTGGAGTGGGGCTGAAGGTCTACTGCCTCCTGGTGCACTCTGGGCAAACCCCTCTCCAACTCCACGCCTCGCCCTTACCCACAGCGCCAGGCAATGGTTACAAAGTTTCAAAGCTCATTGGGGTGAGCCTCCCACTAGCAATCTCAGCCCTACTGGATATCTCCTGCAGAAACACCCTAAACCCGATTCACAGTGACTCCCACCACCCCTACACACATCCACCCCACACGCACGTCTTGGGAAACCTACTGGATATCTCCTGCAGAAACACCCTAAACCCGATTCACAGTGACTCCCACCACCCCTACACACATCCACCCCACACGCACGTCTTGGGAAACCTGCCTCCAGCCCCCCACCCAAGTCCACTTGTTTCTTTGTTTCTATGGTAACTTTCCAAGGTCAGGGTGTTGCTCGGGCAGAGGAACCTCCACTGCCTGGGATGAGACAAAAGGCAGCCAGCAGCTGCTGCCTGCTGCCGGGCAGGGTGGCTAATGAGCCAGTGGGAGGGGCCACACATAACACACACACACACACACACACACACACACACACACACACACACACACACGCTGTGTCAAGACCCTCCTCAGGCAACTCAGAATCAGGGTGTTGGGTGGTACCCAGACTCAGGACCGACAACCATGTAAACACTTTTTAATAGATCTGAGCATTTCAAAACCTCCTACCTAGTACCAAGCCAGGAGTGTAGCTGCCACATAGGCGACCAAATCCTCAAAGCAAAGGCCCTTGACATCAGGACTGAGCAGGGTAAGGACATGGCCAGCTATCGGCCCCTTATGCCCAGCCCTCTAGACCCCACCCTGACTGCTGCTGGCACAGGAGGCTCCCAGGCAAGCTGTCCCCATCTGGAAGGTCCTAGCCAGGTTGTCTGCATCTGGCTGGGTTGGTTGCTGAGGCCGCATCAGTCACAGGAGGTCGTGCGCACTGCACTGCAGCATTCATCAGCCAGCCCTGACAATGCCCTAATCACATGCCCCGTCACGCCCCCCATCAGGCCCTCAAGTCCCCCCGGACCAGGGCTGATAAGACAGCCTCTGCACACTGCCCAGCGTGATACAGACAAGCTTATCAGCGCCCATTCGGGCTGCTAATGGGACAGTGACCCCCAGCTGGCTGCCATTACCTCTCATTATGGCGATTACATCCTGTAATCCCTGTTCCCTCAGGCTGCTGGATGAGGATAGGACTCTAGTTAGCAGAACCAGAGGCTTTGCCATGGGGCCAGGGAAACTCTCTCCAGCCCATGCACTAGCCAGGCTCCCCCACCCACCCACTGGCCAAACTCAGGGAGAGGTGGTCCTGTTCCCACCCTGAAGTACTTCTTTCCCTCTGGCCAGACCACCACAACCACACCATCTTACATCCTCAAACCAGGCATCCCAGAGGGGAGGAGTCAAATCGCAGCCCCGTCACTTTTATGCACCCAAGTTCTAGGCCCTAGACAGGTACCCTTGAAAAGTGTCCCAGGAGGCCAGCCGGGATTCTCTCAGCCCCCCTTCTTCCATCAACTGAGCCACAGTTCTCCCTCCCAAGAACAGGTCATACGGCACCAGGGACCAGGAACTCCAGGCCTCCATTCCCCAACAACACGCTGCAGCTTGTGTGACCCCAGAGGACCTACCTTATAAAGAAAGAGGCCGCTGCCGACGGGCCTGTGGAACCCCCTGCTGAGGTGCCTGGGGCTGGGGTAACCAGGGCTGTAGTGCATGCTGCCCCTCTGCCCCACGCCTTCGACATACGTTCAGGGCCTGCTGCTGGAGGACAGTCTCGGACAGTGTCGGCCACAGCCACCGCAGCTACAGCAGCCTCAGCCTGGAGGAAGGAGAAATCCGAGTAAAGGACAGGCAGGTGACAGACACATCACCCCAGGCTGAGTACCCTCACTTGCAAAATCCTGCCTATATGACTGGAAATCACAGCCGGGAGACTGGGAGCCTGCGCTGAAGGCCTAGCCTCCAAGGCAATCTACCAGGACTCCTGCTCCCAGCTGAGGGCATGTCACAGGTCTACCCCAGCCATGGAGGAAAATGCAGACCCCCACCTGGGGCTGACTCTACAGCTCTTCTCAAGTCCTGGAGTGACCGCAGAGGTCAGGCAGACAGACTTCTGGCCCTCATCCCTGGGCCATCTGGGAGTACCCAGAGGTACAATTACACAAGGCACCACAATAAATATTTGGCACAAGTGCTAATTGTCCCCCATGTGATAATGTATGACACTCTACTGTCTGAAATACAACTCTGGCATTTTCAACTAATTAGCTAAAATAAATTCTAGAGAGGGAGAGGCCTCAGCACGGTGCACAGATATAATTAAATGTCCCCAGGACAGCTTCCACATGCTGTTTACTTGCCCCTCAGGCTCTGGGGGCAGAGGGGACTCAAGCCCTAGCAGAAAAGGACAGGCAGTTGGTCTCTTCCCGGAAAGCCCCAGGTCCCTCAAGCTCCAAAATACCCTCTCTACTTAGACAGTGTGGCCTGTGTCCCAGATGACAGAAGACTGGGATCCCCAGAATGAGAGGGCACAGAACTGGTCTGGTGACCCTGGGATGAGTTCAGTTATGACCAGGGTCTCTCAAAGGATGTGGCTCTGAGACCAGGTGTGGTACCTCTGTAGAACGAGCCACCATGTACCCAGAGACCTTACAAAGCAAGGCCAGTTAGCCTCCTTACAGCGAAAAGCCTCATCCTGCTCATCCCCTGAGGACCCTGCTTCTAAATCCCAGACAGGGGACGGAATGCTCTCTCTGCCTGTCAAAGTCCCAAGCCCAGCCCATGCCTTCCTAGTCCCCAGCAGCACCCAGTACCCCAGGACTTGAAAGATTCACAGCCGAGCTTACCAGACGCCCCATTTATCAGCTGCATGTATAAGTAGGTGTACAGGACAACAGTCCTAACCATGCCTCAGAATCCAGCCTGGCCTGCCCTCCTCTCAGAGCCACTCCCTCACCCCCACGCGGATCCCTTTCGAATCACTCACTATGCCTTCCTATGAAAGACTGAACTGCTCAGTCGGGAAGACTGGCCTAGGAAAGGGTCAATGTACACGCCGTAAGGCCGACGATCTGGGTCCTTTGGAGCAGGGCCTGACTAACTGAGCATCTACTGAACACAGCAGCCAGAGCCCAGGGTCAGGAACTTGGGGAGGAGGGGTGCTCAGTCCACAGCTAACCCAGAGTGAGCTTGTCAGTCTGTGATGGCTGCGCTGGGGGGTCTGTGCCCAGGGTCCCACAATACTGAGAACGAAAGCAAGAGGCATCTCGGGGGAGGGGGGCCTTAAGCTGCTGTCCCACCCCCACGTGGCCCTTCTACCCATCCCACAGGCCCAGCCACCCATGGGCATCTACAGAGGTACCGGGGGCCTTTCGCCGGCCGACCCACCTGTACTGCTCGCTGGTCCTCCCCACACTGACCTGTCTCAGGAGTCCCGCGCGCGACTTGGCTCCACCGTCCCACCAGCTGCCATGACAACACGGCTCCGTCCCTCAGGACGGCCACTGCCAATTCCCGCCAGAAGCAGAGAGCCTGGACATTGCCAAAAGAAGCCGTCCCAAAGCAAGCGCACAGCAGCGGTGGCGTGGGCGTGGGCGGTGGCGTGGGCAAGGGGGAGGACAGGACAGGACAGGACACGGGGAGGATGCGGGTGGACGGCCAAATGCAAAGTGTGATGGAGGCACACAGCAGCAACGAAGGAAAAGCACGGAGAGAGGAGAGCGTGAGGCCAGCCCCGGCAGAGGGAAGCTACAGAGAGAGCCCCGACTCCATCACAGCCTGAAGGCACCCACTCGGAGGTGAGACACCGCAGGACCTAAGCGGACCTGCCCAGTGTCGGCTGATCTCTGTGGGACACCGGGGATCTGTGGAACCCAGCTCTGCATCTACCGAATGCTGGCGCGTGGGAAGCACAGTCCCTTCTAGGATCTAGGACTCCCTCCCTCATCAGGACCCTGCCCTGTGCTCCTGTGAGGGGATGAGATAGAGGCTCAGGTCTATGTGTGAGGCAAGTGTATATACCTGAGGAGGGCAGCATCCTGTAGGGAAGGTTACCTCCTCTCCTCTGGCCTCATTACCCAGAGGCCTCCAGGGCCTGGCGTAAGGTGGGAAGTCCTATACCTTCAGTGCATTGTGCCCACCCACATCTCAAAGAAGCTTCACTGGGGTTTCACACAGAAGAGGAGGCCATCTCACCAACCCCCACTACATGGGTGGGTAAACTGAGGTCTGGACAGGGGTGTCAGCAACAAGTTAGGATGGTTGCATCGACAGCCAGGCTATAGGTCAGAGGGAGTTCTCCACATCCACTAAGGTTTCTATGAACAACAGGTAACGGGCAGGCTCTCTGCACAGATCCAAATGGGAAACAAGCAGGTACCCCCAGGACGGTACCACTCAACCACCATGCCGAGGGGAGCTCCAGCTCCTTGAGGACTCTCTGATGTCAAACCAAGCAAGGGGTCAGGAGGTTGAGTCCTGTCCTGGAGCTTCTGCTACAAAATGAGAAGAGGTTTCTTGACCTCCGAGGAGGGCTTCTGACTGTGGGGCGTGCCACAAGCTGGCATGGGGAACCACACGGGAGGTTGCTCCTCATCTGTTCCGTCCTGTCTCTGCCTGACTGTCTAGAACAGCGGTTCTCAGCCGTAAAGCTGTGACCCTTTCATCCAGTCCCTCACCCTGTGGTGACTCCCAACCATAAAATTACTTTCGCTGCTACCTCAGAACTGAAGTTCTGCTGCTGTTATGAATTGTAATGTGAACATCTGATAAGCAGTGGCCTCGGGCAACCCCGTGAAAGGGTCCACCAAAGGGGTCACAATGCACCCGTTTGCTCCCTTCATACCCAAGTGAGATGTGTCTGTGGCTTGGACTACATAAAGCTGTGTAGACCAATAGCTTCTCCATCCACTGAAACTCAGGGCCATGAGGACAACTGTACACAGAAACACCCAGATGCAGGGCCCAGGGCAGCTCCAGCCACGCATTCAGCATCTAGACTGCCCCAGGCCTTGCCAGTGGCTCCAGAGGGCCCTGGAGTCATAGGTCATACTCTCCCTTCTAAGGACCAACTCTCCTGCCTGAGTCAACCACTTTCCTGGCCCTCCGCTCCTCCTCCCTGTACGCCGGGGTGGGGGTGGGGCCACGCTGTCTGAACCACCTGTGGGAACCAATCCACCGAATGGCCCCAAAGGCCACCAGCCATCTGTGACAGCTTCACAGCTCATCTCTCCAGAAGTGTTTAAGAGCAGAGCACCCAGGCAGTACTTGATCATCAGTGATCGACACCCTGCTTCAAGGGACACTGCCTCAACTGCAGCCTAAAGTTCTATTTATGGTTCTAATAATCTCCCTATTGATTGCCCGGACTATTCTCTAATTATAAATCCATTCCCACCTTTTCCCGAACACAATCGATGTGCGATGAGAAGCAGGGGCCTTAAATGCACACGCTTTATGGCATGTGGGCCATGGTCGGGCTTGCCTAACCAAAAGCCATTGACCGGTCCCTCCCAGCACCCTCCTCCCCCCACCACACCAAAGCATGAAGACCGTCAGCGTGAGCCTCAGTCCATGTCTGCTCAGACCTAAGGCCATGGCCAGTCCATCAGCGGGGCCACCTGACACCCCGCAGAATCAGAGTCTTAGGTCTGAGCACATCACCTGAGGCTTCCTTTAAGATCCAGTTCAACGTCACCTCCTCTAGGAATTGTTAATTTGCCTGAACAGTCAGGGGCATCTGCACCCTACCCCTGGCTTCTGTTCCTACTCCTCGGGCAGCCTAGCTGTTGGGTCAAAGCCCCAGCAGGACAGAGCAGCTGGCCTGTCTTCAGTTTGGTAAGGGAAGGGTGCTAGGCCATGATTAGCATGGCATTCCAACCCCAAGGACAGATGGCCTCAAAAAATGAGCCCATGAACAAAGCCCAGGGACCAGCCCCAGCTTGGGCAGAATTCTCAGCACAGCCCACATTCAAGAGCAAAGTTCAGCCAGTAAGTTGCACCCACCTTGGAAAGACCATCAATCAAGACAATGGGAGGAGCCTTCCTTACATGGGAGCTTATATCAGCATTGCCCAGTGGCTCTGGGGGTCTCTGTGCACCTCTGCCCATCTCCTGAAAATGCCACTGGGCACTCAGACCAAGGGTGAGAGCCAACTGGCCTACCTCAGGGACTTTGCCAACTCCCCAAGCTTGCATAGCTGGCTGCTGTGTGCCTGGAATGCACACCTGAAACTCTACCTCAGAGGCAGGATTCCTTAGCAACACCTACAGGATCCTCTGCTGTCAGCGGCCAAGGGAGCCAAAGGGGGTGGGGGAGAGCACTACTCCACGTACCGAGCACACATGACTCACAACAGTCTGTCCCTGCCCCATTCACATCCCGCCCCCATCCTGCCACTCCTCCCATAAGCCATCAGTGCCTCAATCTTGGTAGATTTATTTATACCTTCTCTACCTAGAGGATCCCTCCCCACTACGATCACCGGGGAACTCAGACCAACAAGTCCAAAGTACATTGCCCTCCTGCTGGGCACTGTGGGGCCCTCAGACTAAGTCCTCAACAAGCAGGTGGCTGTGCCCTCAGCATGGTGCCCCTGGAGAAGGGGCAGCAGCAAGCAGGGCTCATACAGGGTGCTGACTGGGCCCTGGTGCTGTCGGGCCCTCCCAGGGTCCAGTCAAATTCATGTTTTACCCACCCGAGCAATCCTCTATGCCAACAGCATGACTCTCCCAGCTTCCACCCTGGGACTCCTGGAACCAGGTAGAAAACTGGGGACAAGTTGGAGAGACTGCAAGAGACATGACGAGGTGCACATAGGCAATGCCCCAGAAAACCACTCCTGGCCAGAGACTTCAGAGATGGATTAAGGGGAGCCAGGCCTTCAACCTAACCATCAATGCCAGCAACTGTGAACCTCACTGTGTAGTCTCTGTCTTCCATCCATGGTGCCAGTCTAGGCCACCCAAGCTGAGCCTCTGAGGACAGCCTGTCGTAGCAGGTTCTCAAAGGAAGATGTTCTCTCTAAACCCAAAACCAGACAAGGCTCGTCTCGGGAGTCCTGGTTCCTCCACCCGCCCACAGCATCACAGATCTAAGAAGCAAGGTTAGCCAAAAGCATCCCTGATTTCCCCCAGGCTTGCAGTGGGTACCCCTGCTGAT
Organism: Mus minutoides; assembly: GCA_902729485.2. Classification (NCBI taxonomy): domain Eukaryota; kingdom Metazoa; phylum Chordata; class Mammalia; order Rodentia; family Muridae; genus Mus; species Mus minutoides. Next base: position 548,432 of record LR753375.1, read on the forward strand.
ACCACGCTACAGGGTATCCAGACATGGTCAGGAACCTAAAAGAGAGCCAGCTGGAATCCAGTAGCCCACCTACCCAGAACACTCACCAGGCAAGTGGGTGGTAAGAAGCTGTTAACCCTTGAGAGGCTCCACACACCCTCCAGGCACTGCTGGGCCTGGATGGTGACTGTACTCAATGCTCCCCCAAGGCCTGCCGGTGCCACCGACACCTGGACGCTGGGGCCAGGTGGCCAAGCCGTTGCCTTCCTCCTGTCAGGTCCCACAGGGGGCTGCCTCCCCATGAGGCCCACTGGTCCAGGTGGGTCCCTGGGGCTGGGAGCCGCAAGGCCTCCTCGGGAAGCATCGGGGTCCTCGTGGCTGGCAGGGGTCTGTAACAGGCGCAGGGCTTCCCGAGTGAGCTGGTGCAGATGCGTGGTGCATACGTCACAGCGGCTCTCGGCGTCGGGGCGGCATGCTGGCTGAACCCCAGAGGCCGGGAGCTTGTCAAGCAGCAGGGTAGAGAGGCAAGGATCCTGGGGACGGCAAGGGACAGCAATCAGTGTTCAGGGACACAGGGAGCCCATCCCCTCAGCCCAGGCTGTAGACAGAGCAACACCATCCATAACATTATTATGGCCCAAACTATTTCATCCACATGAGCCCAGCAGGAAGGTAATTATCAGAGTTAATAGCAAGGTTCTCTGGGCCCTTGACAGCCACCCACCTCCCCACCATCATTAACCACGCTGGTTCACGGCTAACAAGATGCGTCTGTAGCTCCCTGACAACCGGCTTGTGGGTAAAGGCACTGGTCCAGGGCGTGGCAGGAGGCTGGCCATGAGCAGCCCCCAGGTTCCCTTCCCCTGCTTTCTCTCATGGGGCAGAGATCCTATCCCTGCTGCTGCAGACTCCAGCCAGCCCTGGTAGAGGCTGAGAGCACAGTGCGACAGGGTACTAGCGTGGATACGGCTCTTAGCCAAGTCCCCAGACTGAGTGTGGCCGTCTCTAACCCTGACAGCAGCAGGGACAGCGTGCATGGCTCACTGTCCTGAGCAAAGGGTGCCCAGAGACACTGTCCTGAGACAGGCAAGAAGAGGACCCTCAAAGCAGGCTGTAGGTCGGGAGGATGAGATTCCCACCCAGAGGGAGGACACCCCCCACAAAGGGACATACCTCCCAGGCAGGACACGGCACCCTGTATGTGAACATACCTCCCACAGAGAGACTGGGCCTGGGCGGGGCTCAGAGTGACCTAACTAGGGCAAAACACCCATCCTGATCCAATTCTCTGCTCTACTGTCCAGGCCCACGTAGTACAGTCCGTTAGACAAACAACAGCCTAGTAAAGCTACAGCTGTCACCCTAAGAGCCCAGGATCAGCGGTCCACTCCAGCAGCTCCAGCCTTGGCCTCCTTCTGCCCAGTTTCAGGCACTTCCACACACTAAGCTGACCATACAGGTTCCGAGGGTTTCCTCACAACACCTGACTCCGATACCGCAGCCTTCCCAGATATACCCATTTCTCAGGATAGAAGGCTGAGGTCATCCATCCCACCAAAGTGTCTCATTTATTTATGCCAGAGACGCATGTTTCCTCAGCATGCCCACGGGCTGGTCGCCTGTGCCTATAATGCTCAAAGCGGTGAAGGCTGTGGCCAAAGCAGTCAATACAGTGAGAGAGGCAAGGGTCCTATTGTGACTAAGATCTTTCCTCCTTGGCCCCATTTCTATTCACCTAGAGCCCAAGGCAGATAAAAGAGTGACCTCTGTCAGACCCAGTATCATGCCAGCCGTCTGATTTATGGACTACTCCGTAAATTCTGGATGGTTTCCAGCCTGTAAAGTGCCTGGCAGATCAGGTCTCGATTAGCTGATGCCCCTGGAATTCACCATGCTCAAGCATACAAGGGGGCCCTGCAGGGCAAGACAGGTCCCCAGAGATGGCATAGGGGTGGCGGCTGGGGTGGGGTGACCCAGGCCCAGGCGGAGGGTAGGTTGGCCTGTTTCCAGTCTGACTCTTCCGCTCTGATTTTCCACTCAGCAGGAGGCTACAAAGGGAAGGAAGTGTGGCCCGGTGCAGCCATTAGCTCAGCTTGAAAGGGGCCGCCCAGCACAGGCTCCAGCCTGGAATCCAGGCCTAGCTATCCTTTGTTCTGGGCCCTCTGAACAGGCCTGGAGGCCTCTGCCTGTCTTAGGGGCCACAGCCTCTGAAATAATCCCCCTCCCCACAGCAGGAGGCAAGAATGAAAGCTAAACCTAAGGACTGGGCAGAGGGAAGGAGAGCCCACCAGGCCCACCAACACCACTAGGCAGAGAGCGGGCGAGAAGCCTGACTGGCCATCAAGAGCAGAAGAAGTCCATTCAGGCACCGGACAGGAGCCAAGGGAGAGAGGGAGTGGACTGCCATATTCAGGTCCCCACTAAGAAGGTGGCCAAAAGTCAGCGAGAAGCCTTCCTCCTCCCAACAGCTGCCTGGCATCCAGTCCCTGCTGCATCCGCTCCCAGTGGGCCAGAGCCCTTGACCAGACCCAGATTGGGGCAAGCATAGAAGGAGCCAAGTCAACGGTTTTGGTCCCTCACCACCACCACCCATGTTGGGGGTGGGCGGGGCTAGAACCTTGGGCCACCTTTCCAGTCCTGGTCACACAACAGGGTGACCAGGCTGCTCAAACACGCTACATACCGTGGAGTTTGCGTGGGGGTGGGGATCGTGGCCCACAGCACTGAGGCCCACAGAGAGCAGAGCCACTGTGGGGCTGGGTCCTTCAGAGTCAGCCACTCTGGAGAGGCCAAGACCTTGTCTTCAGGAGCAGCTGGGAGAATAGAGGAAACTGAGCAGAGCCAAGCTTCCCATAGTATACTTAGGGGCTCCAGGGAGGGGACACTTGAACACACACACACACATTCTCTCTCTCTCTCTCACACACACACTCACATATACTCTCTCTCTCTCTCTCTCTCTCTCTCACACACACACACACACACACTCACATATTCACAACACACACATACACTCACAAATATTCACAACACATTCTCTTTCTCATACACACACACTCACATACACTCTCACACACACTCTCTCTCTCACACACACTCACACATATTCACACCACACACACACACACTCACACATATTCAAACCACACACACATTTTCATACCACACACATACACTCACACATATTCACAAAACACACACACACACACACACACACACACACAGTTCCAGCAAGGCCCTCACTCAGATTGGACAAAGGCCTAGAGAAGGCAAGCCACCAGATTTCCCCTGCCCCACACCCTCAGCCACCAGCAAACCCTGCTTGCTTGAACTTCCTCTAGCCATAAGGATCTCAGCACACAGCAGGGACGGAGGGGAATCCAGGAGGAACTGTCAGAACCAGGCTTCCTTTCCCAGCCACCCCTGCAGCTCAGTGCCCAGGATCCCAAGCCCTCAAGGGTCCTAGACCAGGTCCAGATCTTAACTCAGAATCCCCAGCTGTTGGGTCTGTTACTTCCAAAACCCATTGCTTTCAGATAGACAGTAATTACTCCATTGCAAAATATTACTTTTAATTTCCGCTTTATGGTCTAATTAAACAGATATTTTACTTGTGCTTGGGAAAGTATTTTTCTTAATTTGATTCAATTTAGCACTGTGTACAACCCACCCATCACACGGTGGGTTTTAGGGAGCCTCCCGTTTAAAAATGATGACTTTTCGGTTTTTATTTTGTTTCTGGAGTCTGCAAGTTGCTTTAAGTAATCTTTCCATTTTCTCCTAGGAGAATGAAAGGGATGAAAGGGGTACCCTGGCTTCAGGGCTGGTCAAGCTTCACCCAGAGGTCAGGGCAAACACAGACTCTCCCTGGGCTCTGCCAATCATCCATTTCTGCAAAGGGGATCCCAGCCCCCATGGCAGGGCAGGTAAGAAGCCTAGGCCTGGTATGCCTGTGTGCCTGATACCCTGGTGTCCCCCACTGCACCAGCACACAAGGACAAGGGAGGGAGCAGGCGAGTGTGAGCAACCTGTGACTACAGTGCCTGCTACCTCAACCTCCCTTCCTTCCCAAACAAAGCATTCTGGGCTATGACCCTATAGAGCAACTGTTTCCGGAGTTGACAACAGGTCCAGGAAGAGACTCCCAGTGGCCTGCTGTCGAGGACATTCCTGTGTCTCGTGCAGCCTGGCAGGGTGGTCCAGGGCTCAACTTTCCAGCCTGGAAACTGGCAGGCACGCCCAGGCTGCTCCACCCTACCAGGCACCTCACTAGAAGCTCAGACCCTCCATCTTCTCGGCCGCTAGCCTGGCCCACCCAGCACCGACCAGCACGCCACCCATAGCCCTGTGCCAGGAGATGCCAAGCTGGACACTTCAGGACAGACTCCCTCATTGAGAGCCTCCCCCTCAATAGGCACCCTGTTCTCCACGAAAAACCCAACACAAGATGCTAAGGACCTGGGGGGGATGGCACTGACAGCCTCAGCTATGGGACACACTGGCTAATTGGGACACCCCCTGAAGAAGCATACTCTATACCATCTGACTCAGAGTCCTGGACTCTCATTCTACAGCACAGGCTACGGTCCCTACACAGAGCACAAAGTTTCCCCCACTGGACTATGAGGCAGCGAAGCATCCCCTGAGGCTGCCACAGGTTCACACTGCCAGATTAGGGTAGACATCTTCCTGAAGCTGGACCACAGGGGAGGGGGGCTGTCTATGCCTCTGGGGACAGCTGAGCACAAAGAAGCTGAAACTCACCTGGAAAGGCACATGTGCAGAATCTGAATGAGGTCCCCACTATCCAGTCCCTGGGCGGAGTCCTAGAGACCACCACATGCAGGTGGCCATTACCACCCTCCAACAGGGGCTGCCTCAGTGTCCTGGGCTGCATCACGGGGATAGTCCTGGCCTACAGCTATCAGCAAAGACTTTCTGAGACGATCCAAACCCCAGCCCTGGCCCCAGGGCCTGAATGCAGCTCTATCTGTGACACCCTGAAGAACTGCCACCTTACTGGTTCCCAGCCCTGTCTGCCACCTATGACTGTCTCTGCATGAGCTCTAGACACACCTATGTCATAGCCTTGGTGCCGAGTCTCTGTTTACATTCTCACCTTTCCGACTGTCTTGAGTGTAATTTGCAGATGCTACAGGCCTCAGCTACCCAGCACTGCCCTCCAGACCCTTGGCACTCTTCTGAGGGGGCAGACTTTGGAAGAGAAGGCAGGTGATGGGCTCAGGCAACTCCCATCCCCTCCCTTACTACACCAGAAATGAGGCCTATGTGCCTCATGCTTAGAGGTCTTTAGGCAGCATGCTGGTCCCAGCCTCCAGTACCAGGAGTCTGTCTGGGGTTCTCTGGCCTTTCCACTCTTCCAGCTTGTACCTGGAAGCTCTTCTTGTACCTGGAAGGTCTTAGGGTACCACCAGGTCTTAGGGTACCTACAGGAAAGGAGGAGTCCTGACCTTGTAAGAGATGCCCACCCACATCGTCAAGCCCAAATCACCTGCCAGGCAGGACCCACCCCCTCCCTGCCCATCCATCACCCTACAGATGTGATAGGACAGGCAGGCTAGGCCCCTGGTATCATCCAGAATCCAACACCCAACACTTGACAAAGCCCTGCCTCTCCACCTCTACATACAACAACCTGGTAGGACCTCCTTGGGAAGGCCAGAGAAACTGAAGCACTTACCTCAGGCCACACAGTCCAGGCAGTAGAACTGAGACTGAATCTAGGGTCCCCCACCTCCCAGGGTTCCCCACCTCCCAAGGCCTCAACCCTTCCAACCTCCCTTTAAGCCCAGCCCCCTCTGCCTGTGCATATCAGGTTTCTGGATCTAGGGATCAGAAAGCTGGAGGTGCTTCCTCTTGTGGGAGCAGGCATGGGGAGAGAGGAGGAGAGACAAGAGCAAGACAGGCCTTATGGCTGCACTAAAAACAAAAAACACTGAGTCGGCTTTAGGGCAGCCTCTGGAGTTCCACACGTGCTGAGCCCATGAAAAGCACAGGAAGGAACCCAAGGCTGAGCTGGGCCAACAGGACAGAGGGGAGCCCACCCAGCCATCAAGCCCCTGAGCACAAGATCCAGCGTGGCACGCTCCACCCGGAAACAGGAGACAGCTCAGGTTGACCCTGCTGCCGGAGTCAGAGGTCAAGCAAACCGTCTGCAGAAGCATCCATCTGACTCTGGATCCAGCCAACAGCAGGCCTGGCCCTGGGCCACACATGACTAACAGTCCACTAGCACAGGGACCTGCAAAACCTGCCTGCCCACCCCCACCCCTAGCAGGATGCTACCATGGGGGCAGGAACTAGACAAGGCTGGGGGCCTCTCACAGGGAGCCAGCTGCCCAACAAACAGCCTTGGGCTTCCTGGCCACAGAGGCTCACATCTGAAAGGCGGTCCAGGAGAAACATCTGCAGAGCCACCACTGAGAGACAGGGCAAGGGTTCCAAATCAGGAGCAAAGGTGACTCCTCTTCGGGCCTTGTAGGAACAGATGGGGAAACTGAGGCCTCAGTGGTAAAGGAGAGACTGAACTCAGCAGTGGCAGAGGCTAGACGCCCACCTGGCTGCACCCACAGAGCCAGGCCAGCCCCCCCCCCCCCGCCCCGCCCTGCACTGCTCAAGTTTCACATGATGCAAATCAAATAAACAGAGAAGCTAGGCCAAGGCTCCCTCGCTCACTCTGGGCCTAGAGCACAAAGACTGTGTGGTAACTTCCAGGAGTGAAACAATGTAAACTAAAAACAAAACAATGTGACTAACACACAGTCTAACCTGAACACACACACACACAGGAACATCACTTCCCTTAAGATAACAGTAACACTAGGTTGGCTGTCTGCAGTGAGGAGACCTACTGTGAGCTTCCTGGGAGGCAGGTTAAAGTAACTGAGAACTGGACCTCCAATCAATTTAAGACAGGAACCAGCTCCGGGGACTCCCTCCTACAAGCTCCTTCCGGAACACCAGAGGGAGGTTTTGAAAATCCTACCTACTCCAAACCACTACAAGGCCCTTCAGTTTGACTGAACCACTCAAAGTGCCTCCTGGCTCCCATGTTAACACCGGTCATGAGAGGACAGTGAGGCCATCCACCACTCAGTTCTTGCCAGGCTTCCTGTAAGACAGTCAGCCTTCCTGGCAGAAGACATGCATGCACGTGTGCACAAACACACACACACACACACACACACAAACATACCCTTAAGACAGGACGTTTGTACCAGGCACCCGGGGTATGTAAAACAACTACTTCAACACTGCCCCAGCAGAAGGCCAAAGGGGGAAAAAAAATACACACCCTTAAGCCTAAGTTCTTCCCCAAGTACCCCACCCCTACCCCAACGCTGGAAATTCCAGGCCAGCAAACACAGTTAAGAAAGGGACGCTGTAAGAGAAACTATTCATTGCTGTACACTGAGAGAAACAGGGAAGCCAATCCAGGGAACAGCAAAAGTTAAGAGGGTAAGGCTGGGGCTACCAGGCTCCTCCTGGTCCCACCAGGACCCCAGAGTAGCATAAATAAATCTCTGAGCACCTCCAGTCCAGCCCTGGAAAGGACACCTCCCTGCTGAGTCACCTCATCCACCAGCCAGCCAGCCCCAGGGAGGACCAACCCCTCTCACACCTCCCCTAGCTGACACCTGGGCTCAGCTGGGAAAGTGCTAACGCCAGGGCCCCACCCTGCAAGGCCCCAGGCAGGTACTGGGCCTGGCTCCAAACAGCAAGGAAGGGGCAGCCTTGAGTGTGGGGGGTGCTAGCTATCCCAGGGAGCAACTTCTGAATCAGAGGAGCCAGCCTCAGTCCTAGGTCATCCAGGGCCATAGCCGGTCATGGGGGACACATGGTCTGACTTCCCACAAAACACAATGCAACCAGAGCTGGGACCTGCTCAGCCAGAGCATGCAGGCCCTACCTTTCCAGAGGGTTGCTCCACGCAGAAGGCAACCCAGTGAGAAAGGGCCAAGACATGCCCACAAATAGTGTCAAGATGGAATGAGGACATACCAAGCCCTTGATGCCAAACCACAGGGATGGCAGGAAGGCTCCAGGCCCTGACCCTCAAGAGCTGGCTCCCACGGGAATGGGGGCAATAGAGGGACCAGCACCAAAAGATTCAGCCTTTGGCAGCCTTGTGCACACCTCCACTCAGGCAGGCAGAGGCTGCAGCAAAGAAACAAAGGCCTCAGGAGGCAGGAGGCTGAAACTCTGGGTCCACGAGCAGGAGCCCTGCAAGACCTAAATGAGAGTCAATCATTTTCCCAATGGGGAATCATCAAGTCAGCTCCAGTATTGACAACCAAAGAACCACTGGGCCGGGAGAAGTCACCACCTCTGAGTAACTCTCTGGGCATCATCTGGGATGGCCCCTAAGCAAAAGCAAAACATCCTTTGTAGGGGAGAAGAGCTATCCTCCTCTGAGACCGTCACCTTAGGGGACACACAGACAGAATCCAAACCAGAAGCCTTTGGGGTGATCGTGCATGAGGCCTGAGAGGAAAGTCTGGCCATTCAGCTGTTTAACAAGCACTTACACGTGACTAATCTGCCTGCCCTGGCAAAGCTACTGCTTGCGAGTAGAACCCTGGACTGGAATAGAGATGAAGGGAGGGTCTTCTGGAACCTGTGACTGCTTCACCATAGTAAACTAGACACAGAAAAGATGGGGCTCAGGCACTCAGACAGCAGAATAAAGAAAGACCTGGGCTTTGGCTCTTTGGTGGAAGGTGCTATGCCACAATCCCCAAACAGATCTCATGGACAGGAATATGTGAAAGGAACCACAGCAGGGTGATGGCCAGGTGGGCTCCAATTACAGTATCCAACAGCTACAATTACCCAAAGACCTAGAACAAGGGTGAACCTCAAGCCCACCTCAGAACCAGAGCTCTGCCTTACGTGCATGCATGGCAGGCAACAGGTGACTAGTGTCACAGAGGAGGAGACCAGCCAAGGGCTCTGAGAGACCCTGCCAGGAGTGTAAGTGTCTGTTAGGAGAAAGGTAGGCCAGAAGTTAATGGTGGCAAGCTTTTCACAGACACGGGATGCTACCAGGCTGCCTCCTTGTCCCTACACCTCCTTCTTATGCTGAGATTAGACATGGGTCCCCAAGCCCAGGACTCTAACCACCCACCTGGCCAGGGTCCCAGCTTCAACCTCCATCCTGCAGCAGCCTAGCAGCCCCCACAGAGATAGATGTGAGATTCAGGTAGACTTCCCTACAAGCTGTAAAGTGCTGTCTTCACAGGAGAGTTCCTATTCCCACAACGAATTAAGAGGCAGAGGATCCTAGCTCTCCACCCTAAATTCTTAGGATTGCCCTGCCTTGAAGAATAGAACTACCAAAGACCACCCACAGTGATGATCACTGTGTCCCCCATCTGCCCTCCAGAGGGATCCCCCCACCTCAAAAGCAGACTCTGTGTGTGTGTGTGTGTGTGTGTGTGTGTACACAGTGGTCAATCAAGAGCTATGGTTGCCGTTCCCTGTGGCCCACACTGGCCACACCACAGCAGTACCACACATGTGCCACAGGGCATTCGATTTCTTTCCTGAGGAAAATGAAGAGCAAGGCCTTCCTATCCTGAGCACAGCACCCCACAGGTTAGACAGCATTCCCAGGACAGACTGAAGCCTCCCTGTGTGACAAGACAAGATCAGCTTGCTTCCTGAAGGGCCTCAGGAGAACATCCCAAGGACCCTCTCTGAGATCCTCAAGGCTTTCTACAATCCAGGGCTCAGCAAAGGCCACTGGCAAAAGCCAAACAACATCCATGGTCAGTCAGTCCCATCCCATCCCGTTCTGGCTCACAGATCTAGCTGGTCTGAGAGGCTGTTAACATCCCCGCCACAGACAAGCCAAGGGACCTGGAGAGGAGCCCAGAACAGACACACCTGACTGGCACCCACCATATCTGACCTGACCCAGAGGAAACCCAGGGTCTCCTCCTAACCACGGCACTCCTTAGAGGTACTGGGACAGGATGGGGATTACAGGCACTTCCCAAGGACTGTTCACCAAGGCTGAAGGTCAGAAGCAGCTTCCTGTGGAGACCCCCACACCCCTGCATTGCACACTTCCAGAGACCATTGTTCCCTGGAACAATACTCCTGTTCTTTACATGCCTGGCAAGACTGGCCGGAAAGCCCAGTAGACTCCTCTCCCACCAGCTCCTGCCTGCCATGCTGCAGCCTGGGAAACCCCAAGGCTCAAGAGTCATTACCCACATTGAAGGCCCGGTCCCCAGAGGCAGAGAGCCAGGGCAGGGCATAGGCCCATAACAGACACTGGGTAGGTATGGAACAATGATGCACGCCCCTGGGTGCAGAAAGGGGCCCAGGGGCCCACTCTCTCACCTTTTATGCCCTCTCTACACAGGCATGCCAATGTCCAGATGCCCAAAGTGCCTCACCACGACAAGCCCTGCCCTGAGTAAAGTCCCGTCTTCTCTTTTTCTACCCTTCCTAAACACAGACTGATTCCAGCTGTGGGACATCTGTGGCTAGGAAAGAAATTTACCCAACCCCCTCTGACACGCAGCAGGCCTCCTAGGGTGAGGTGCACCAACACACACTCTTGCAGACTATGGCGTGGGGGCCCACGTTGAATCCGCCACGCTCCAAGCCTCAGCCCCAGCCCCAAAGACTCCCAAGTTCCAGCCCTTTCCTGTTTGAGATATGGTCTGAAGAGGGATCACTTACCCGGAGAGGAGTCCCGGGCCCGCTGACCAACTTCCACGCCTGTCGTTTTAGCTCCACGAGCTTCGTGTGGCAGTGGCGACACCACCCGCCCCCACCGGCCGAGTGGCTCTGCTCAGCGCTGGCCCCGGCGCCCTCCGGAGCAGGGCGGCTGCTGCATGGATCTTGATCGAGCCCGGCGGGCAGCCTCTTGCGCGGTGATACCTCAAGTGGCGGGGTCTCTCGAGCGGGGCCGCACTCAGCCACCTGCGGGGATTGGAGATGGGACAGTAAGCCCAAACCTTCGCGCGGCGTCACTGTGGGACTCCATGCGGCGGACTCCAGACCCAGTCGCTCACGCCCCTGAAGCCACGCTCGCCCAAAAGTTAGGGCCCTGGATGCAACGCCAGGAGTCCCTGGCGAAGAAGCCCCAGCCCGACGCTCGGGGCCCCGTCCCGCTCGGCTCCAAGCCCCACCCCTAGAGGGCGCCGTTCACCCCGCTAGCATCCTCGTTGTCCTGGGCTCTGAACCCAGTGCCCGTCGAACCCGGCCGCCCGCTCCTAGCAGGGCCTTGCGTACCGCGGGCTGCAACGCACACAAGGAGGCGCCGCGGCCGACCATGGCACGGACGCAGGAAGGGATACGTTGGCTCTCGAGGTGCAGTGGCTACGTGATCCGGCCCAGGGGCACCCCCATGGCCAGGCCTGCTGCTCTGAAGTTGGCAGAGCAAGCGAGTGGCGGAGAGCACGCTGTGGACACGGCCGGCTTGCTCTGGGACAGGCTGGGCGGGGGCGGGGGCGGGCCAAAGCTTGTAGGGGGAGGGAAGGGGGCGGGACGCCAGAGCACCGCCCCCATCCTGAGCAGAGCCAAGTGGGCGGGGGTCCCTCTCCTCCTTGCGGCCCCGCCTACTGCTAGGACCCCAACCTGTTAGTGGAGTGCTGATGCGGGAGGGGCGGTGGGGGCTGCCGAGACACAAGTTACGCGCACGCATGCGCCTATGTCCCTCTTGAGCGAGGATGGAGTGCGCCTCCTGAGAGGCACCCAACACTCTCCTCACTTTGCGAGCGGGAAAACTGAAGCTTTTGCCCAAGGACGCACAGCACGAAAGCGGGTGTGGGGGATGGGGGTAATGAAAGGGGCTGGACCCCGGCCAACACGAGTGTGTCTGGCCATGCTTTGGCTCCAGCTGTCTCTTATGGGTGAGGGTCGTGTTTCAAGAAGTGCAGTGAGGGGCTACGAACTGTTTCGAAGTGTCCTTGCAGCCGCGCCTGTGGCTTAAAGTGGATAGCACACTGAGCCGCCTGCGAAGTGGGAGGAAGCGACGCGGCTGGCCCTGGGGGTGTGCCGAACCTGTTGTCTGCCGACCTGGCAGATGGGGAGTTAGCTCCGGAATTAATTGCCTGTTTGTCTCCGACCCGGAGGTCTCCCCGCTTCCCCAGCGACCAGTTGCTCTCGCCCAAGTCAGACCCCAAATGTCACCATCTGAGGTCGCAGGGGACCAAGCTCTGGATCAACCCGAAACCCCGATTGGAGCCCAGGCCGGAGCTGCGGCGTGCCTCCCCGTGACACAAGCGCCACCTGCCGGTCGTAGTGCGCACAGGTTTCGAGGACGCAGAGACAGGACACCACGCGTTCTGAGCGCAGAGCTTTCCGTTGAGGCTGAGACTTAGGACCGCTGAGCCAGGGTGGTTCAAGGAAAGACTGGCCGCACATCCCCAGAGCAGTCAGACCTTCGCACCGTATAAGGTCTGTCAAACAACCTCTCCTTTCCCCACCTGGACCTTGCTTACTTAGCCCTCCACAACTACGCACTATTGGCCAAGAGTGGGATGAAGATCCAGTTTTCCAGGTCATCTACGACTTAAAAGAGTCTCTAAACACGACAGGAAGTCATGAATAAACTGGAAAGGGCTCCCCACTTTCTGTAACCCCCAAGCCTCCAGGCTCTTCTCAGCCTTGCGAAGGGAAGACAGGCAGGCGTGGGCCCACCCTGGGATCTGGATAGCCTCAAGCACCACCCTCCTCAGTCCACCCATGCAAGCACTACAAACAGCGTCACCCCGCCCCTTTACCGCACTGAAACAAACACCCGGGGCCCAGGAGGCTCATACATTGTTATCGACTTACACACACACACACATACTCCTCACACGCACACCGAGAAGCATCACCCGGAACCCAGGGCCTGCGCTCAAGATGGGCCACACCCGCAACTTCACTTCCCTGCACCAGCGCTGCTCTTCGGGAAGCATACTCTACGTTCGAGTTCCCAGAGGACACAAAAACACAGCTCCGCAAGACCGCGGGGTGCACCAAGCAACCGGAATGATCTCAGAACTCAGATCACCTCCCCCTAGCCTTTTTCCTCGCCCATCCCTGAAAGGTGAGAGAACCGGGATCTCTGCACTAACGCTCTCCTCCGTGGAAGATCGCTGCTCAAGGCTCGGGTTCCAGCGTAGCCTCGACTAGAGAAGGAGAGAATCAAGCAGTATCAGCTCGGGAAAGTGCAGATACAGGTCTCCGCCCGGGACCTGCCGCGTTTTCGCGGTGCTGCGCAGCAAAGTCGCGGGACGGCGTCACCACTGCCAGCCCAGCCCCGCGAGCTCTCACCTTGCCTCGCCGCCGCAGGAGGTGACTGGTGAAACCCAGGATGATGTCCGAGTCCAGGCAGAGCGACCCCATCTCTAGCAGGCTTGGAACCTTTCGGGGCGCGCCGCGGGGCGGCTCGGGGGACCCGGGCAGCGCCATGGAGGAGTGGACCGTGGACAGCGTCCCCGAGCGTCTCCCGTCGCCGCCGTAACCACCCCTCCCGCGCGCTCCCTGGCCGCGCGCCCGCCGTCGCCGAGCCCCGCACGGCGCCCGCCGCCCACCAGGCCCCCAGTACTCGGCGGCCGGCGCCCCCCAGCCCTGCGCTTGCTCCGCGCCGCGCGCCCGCGCCTACAGCCCCGCCCGCCCGCGCCGACAGCGCCCCCTCAGCCCGGGCGGCGAGCCGGACACGCGGACCCGAGTTGGGGAGAGGTGTGTAGTAGAGAATGGGGGAACAGAACCCCGCTAGGTCTGCACCTATTCGCCTTCCGCGTCCCAAGACACCAGGACTTTTTGCGGTAGGCACTGGCACCGCAAGTAGGGCTCCTGGAAACCTCTGCAGACAAGGGGCATCTTTACAGCTTCACTCTATGCTGTCCTAGGCATCTTGGGGTCCGATCTGAAGAAAAGAGAGAGAGAGAGAGAGAGAGAGAGAGAGAGAGAGAGAGTCAGGAGGCAGATAACCCGGTGCTCCCAACACTGCACGTGCTCTAAGGCACTTACCCCGGGGCAGTGTTTAGGAACCCTCGCTCCCCAGGCCTGCAGCGAGGCTTTGTGTGGACACAAACTCTGACACTCTAAAGCCTTGGGGGGAGGGGGGAGATCACAAGGTCTGGGCGGAGGGTCAGTCCGGGAGAGAAGGGGTTGCCTAAATAACCTAACCCCACCCCCCCCAAGTCTTTAGAGGTAGAGGGTATCGGAGAGAGAGACATCTTTAGAGGCCAGGCTGGGCTGCTGATACTCCCGGTCCCCTCCACACTCCACTATGGAGAACCTTGGAATTTCTTAATATCTGCTCCTCCAGCTGGAGACCCTCCAGCTCCGGGGTCTCTTGCTTGACTCTCCCCTGTGGCAACTAGAGATCAGTGTCTCCCTCTGACAGGCCAGGGACCCTGTGGTTCTGCTTCCAACTCTTGTGTAAACGTCTTGGGCAGACCCGCAACAACAGCCACCCAGTGTCTGCCGGGCTTCTAAACTGGAAAGGAACAAGAGGGGGCATGGCCCCTTCTACTGCAATGGCCATCCGCATTCTGAGACAGAGACCAGGACAAACCATTAAAGGGAACAGAGCCCCTCCTCTCAGCTCCTGATCTGGAGCCTAGGCTCCAATAGGACATCAGGCTTCCTCTTAGGAAAACCACTCCTGTCTTCACTCCCCATTCAGTCCCCCCCAAGCCCCTGAACCTTGGGACGAGGCCATCTACCACCTCTGTGGATTGATTAAAGTCATTGTAAGGATTTTTTTTAACATTTCATTTACCAGGTCGAGGTCTGGGCAGAGCTGTCCCCAGGGAAATCTAGGCCAAGGGAACTAAACAGAAAAAACCTCCTGCAATTGAGTGGCGCCTCCACAGGATTAATTGCCAGAGCCCAGCTTCCAATCAGGCCACACACAAGATATTTCAGGAAGGCTGCAGTGGTCATGTTCCCGCAATGAGCATGCGGGTATCTGGACCTCACAACCTGCTGCTGCTGCTCCTGGTGCCCCCTTCCCTGGAAGGCACTTTGACATAATATAGTTCAGCACCTCCACTCTCACCCTTCAGACCTTTAAGAGAATAGGCACCTACTTGCAGCTGGCAACTGGTAGGTAGGCATTTAGACCAGCTCCCAGAATGGGTACTAGGAAATGCAGTCCAGGCAGGGCATGCAACATAGCCAATCCTAGAACCTCAGGTAGAAATAGGGGCTCTGTGGATAGCATAGCATTAGACAGTGTGGCCTAAGCTCTGCTCCTAGGGGAGACCAGGGAGTGGCCTTTGCTTTATCTAATGCCATTGTGTACGGGGATCTGTTTAGTTTGTCTTTGAGATTTGTTTGTTTTGAGGTTTTTGGGGGTTCACTATGTATCCCTGGCTGACCTGAAGCTTACCATGTAAACCAAGCTGGCCTTGAAATCAACAGAGATCTGCCCGCCTCTGCTTCCCAAGGGCTGAGCTTAAACACGTGCACCTCCATGCCCAGATAACTTTGTGGATTGTTTTGATCACTAGTTTGAGTAGTTAATAAAAATATTGGAAAAGATTAGGTG
Organism: Mus minutoides; assembly: GCA_902729485.2. Classification (NCBI taxonomy): domain Eukaryota; kingdom Metazoa; phylum Chordata; class Mammalia; order Rodentia; family Muridae; genus Mus; species Mus minutoides. The sequence goes on from LR753375.1 coordinate 563,940, forward strand.
GTCCAGACTGGTAGCATTTAAGGGGTCTGAGTCCATGAGCTCAGAATCTCATTCAGCATGAACAACCTCAGCCTTCTGAGAGTGGTGGGACAGGGGAAGTCTGCCTCTCATTCCCAGAGCACTTTCAACCCTCCCTCAGCTCTGCGTACCTGGTAGCTCACTGGGACAGAAGCATGTGTGTGGACATGCGCCACCTACATAACAATCTTCACTCTTTTCTCCTGACCATGATGCTAGAAAAGGTGCCTTTCGATCCCCATTTCACAGATGAGGAAGCTGGACTCAGAGACGAAGCCGTTCGCTGGGTGGACGGAGTCTGGGACGTGAGCAACGAGTCTCTCCTGATTCCTTTGTCCCCGGGGCCTGGTCTCTGGAGAGCAGCAGTGTGGTAAAGGGCTAACCTCTAACCTGAGTGTGTCCTGGAAAGGGGATGGACCGGAAATGAGTGGAGGGTAGTCAGCTCTGCGGTGGCCAAGGCCCGTGGGAGGAGACTGAGCTAAGAACTTATCAGAAAGACCACTGTGGTATGCAGACCCCTGCTGGTCACTGGCCCCACCCCTCCTTCTCCACTCAATTATCCCACTCTTTCCACGAGGGGCTCAGACCCAGCCCTTGGGAAGGCAGCAGACACATGGCTTCAGCACCCTGGCCAGCGCCCACCTCCAGGACGCAAAGGGTGCGTGAAGCAGCAACCTCTGCCTTTAGAATTTGCTCTGGAGTGACTCACCCAACTCACCTAACGCTTGGACATCCTACTCATCCAGACCCCCCTGTCCCTACTGTCTTCTCCTTCCTAAGGCTACACAACCACAGACTGACACCTCACACCTGTGTGTCCTGCCTACTGCCCATCCAATATCCGATTGGAGGCCATGCGTTCATTGCATCCCTTTCTGCCTCTGCGAACACGGCAGGAGGTCATAGAGATGTCAGACGGGTCACACACACCCTTCTCTGCTTTCCATGGTCCCCACTGCCTGGCACCCCTCTCCTGGACTTCCTCGCTGCTCCCAGAGGAGGCTCTGCTCTGCGGCTGTAGCGGGGTGGTTGGGAGCTCTTCTCGCAGACAGCGCTGGCTCTTTTTTCCTCCAGGTTGTCCTGGAATGATGCCTTGGCTAAATTTAGGCCTTCCTTGCCTAAAATTCGCATTCATGACAGCTCCTCCAAGCCCCCTCCTGTGCTTCCGTTTTCTTCCTTATCATTTACCACAAATTAAACTTTTCCCTTTTTGAATGTCAGTCACCTATCATAAAGTCAACTCAAAATGGCAGGAAGTCTTGTGCTCTTTCCCAAGGCCTCGAGTAGAGGTGAAGCTGACAAGATTGAGAAATATCGGGATTCCCGGGTTCTGGCTTAGTGCCAGTCTCACCCCAGGCATGCCTGCAATGCTAGACCCAGGGAAGAAATGCATGTGGTGCTAAATGCCTCTTACCCTCCCAACCAGTCTCCTGCACAGCTAAGAGGGAGAGCCTAAGCCCTCCTGCCTCACCTGACGAGACTGCTGGCCCTGGTAGAGATTCTGAGAGTTTCTCTGGAAACGCCATCCAAAATTGCAACTCCCAGCCATCCTGCAGGACCCGAACCCCTCCTGCAGTTCAGCTCCTCCCCTCTCCCCTCCCCTCCTTCATCTTCCAGCCTCCCGCACTGCAAGCCCAGGCCACCCAACATCATGTCATTGTGCTTAAGGCCAGCAGGTGGCGCCGCTTGGCCACAGTCCTTATGGCAGGAACCAAAGTGATCACTTGATCTCTCTTCCGTGGATAGAGAAACTGAGGACCTAGGGAAGATTGTTCTGTGCACCTGACAGGGTGAGATGCTTCAAAGCACAGACTCCAAGACTCCTGCCGCCAGCCCTGAGACCCTACACACACCTAACAGGGCTTGGCAACCCCCACCCAAGACCTCTGACTTCCTTCCTGTGTCCCTCCCTACTCCAAATCTGGGCTTAGCTTCCGTCTTTGAATGGGCAGTGTCCAGTGGAAAGGGACACGTAGTGGTCAGAGTCCTCCTCGGCTGTCTGGGCACATTGACTGAGGGTGCAACCTGGAAACCTTTAGCAAGTCCTAGCACAAGGGCTGGAGCGATGGCTCAGCAGTTAAGAGTCTGCTCTTCCAGAGGCCCTGAGTTCAAAACCCAGCAACCACCTGATGGCTCACAACCATCTGTAATGAGATCTGACCGCCCTCTTCTGGTGTGTCTGAAGACAGTGACAGTGTACTCACATACATAAAATAACTAAATCTTGAAAGAAAGAAAGAAAGAAAGAAAGAAAGAAAGAAAGAAAGAAAGAAAGAAAGAGAGAGAGAGAAAGAAGGAAGGAAAGAAGGAAGGAAGGAAGGAAGGAAGGAAGGAAGGAAGGAAGGAAGGAAGGAAGGAAGGAATTCTAGCATAGATGTATCACCCAAAGATCTCACTACTGTGCCTACTGTTCCCTACAGTGCCCTGCTGGGTGCCACTACCTCAGGGAGCTCTCTACGGCTGGGTGTGAAGGCTGCCTTAGAACTGTGGCTTTGGGGGCTGGTGAGATGGCTCAGCAGGTAAGAGCACCCGACTGCTCTTCCGAAGGTGATAAGTTCAAATCCCAGCATCCACATGGTGGCTCACAACCATCCTTAATGAGATCTGGCGCCCTCTTCTGGAGTGTCTGAAGACAGCTACAGTGTACTTACATATAATAAATAAAATCTTTCCTTCTTCTCTTTCTTCCTTCCTTCTTGTCTTTCTCTTTAAAAAAAAAAAAAAAGAACTGTGGCTTTGAGTATGGGCATGTGGTGTTATCAGTGTTCCAGAGGGTGGCGGGAGCCTGAGATGATGGCTGCATGGGTAAAAGTGTACTGAGGGATCCAGGCAGCACCGCTGACCACAGCGAGGGTAATCATTTCCCTGGGGGCTGGAATTCCCCGTGGTTCCACCAGTTAGTTAGTCCTGGATGAAGCCATGATGCTGGACTCCATCAGTGTAAGCACAGACACAATTCACAGAGCAAGCACAAGGCATCTGGCTAATAAATATACAATAACAAAGGTGAGGGAAAAGAGAGGGAGGGAGGGGGAGGGAGGGAAGGAAGGAAAGAGGGAGGGGGTAAAACATGGGGCTGGAGAGGTGGCTCCGCAGTTTAAAGCAGTTATTTCTCTTGCAGAGAACCTGGGTTCAATTCCCTACACCCCCATGATGGTTCACAACTATCTGTAACTCCAGTGCCAGGTCATCGGGAGCCCTCTTCCAACCTGTGTGGATATGTATGTAGCACATACACAGACATGCAGGCAAAACATTCATACACAAAAGTAAATTGATTTTAATTAACAAATAAGACCAAAGAGATTTCCCAAAAGGTAAAGGAAGAATAATTGAAAAAGGAGGAGGAAGAGAGGCTGGAGAGATGGCTCAGTGGTTAAGGGCACTGGCTGCTCTTCCAGAGGACCAGGGTTCAGGTCCCAAGACCCTCGGTCAGTTCACACCTGCCTATAATTCCAGTTCCAGGAGATCCAATGCCCTCTTCTGGCCCCTGTGAACACCCACACTGACACACACATAAAAGTTAGAAAGGACATATTAGACCTGACATATTAGAACAGGAAGGAAACAGTTGCTGAGCAAGAAAATGCCCATACATACATACATACATACATACATACACACATACATACAGACAAACACACACACATACATATACACACATACATACACACATATACATACACACATACATATATATACACATACATACATACACACACATACATACACACATGCATATATATACATATATATACACATGCATACATACACACACACACACACACACACATACACACACATACATACATGAGGGAGGAAATATTCAACAAGAAACCTCGGGCAGAAGCAGGCTTCCTCAGCACTAGCACACCACTTGGGAAGTCAGCATCTTGTAAAGTTTTAAAACAATGCTAGGATGAACAGAAGCTCAGATCAGGCCTATGGGGGCAGGGGAGGAGCTCAGCCATCACAGTTTGCAGCACTGCTGAACGTGGAGGAAACAGCAGTTTCCAACGCAGAGGGAAGCAGATTTCACTCCCGGTCAAACCATCAGCCGCCTGTGGAGGTGGATAAAGGCGAGATCAGAAGGCTTCCCTTTCTTGAGCTTCTTAGAAGATGAGCTCCTGTTTAACACACACCTGCACACACACAACCAAAGGACCTGAACCAAGAAAAACTAGATATGGGACTGAGGAGACACAGAGCCCAAGGAGAGGCAAGGGGAGTTTCAAGCTGGTGGTATTTCAGGGTTCACTGTGCTAAAGTCCTCAAGGGTCAAGAGTAAAGCAAGAATTCAGAGGAAGCCTGAGCAGGGAGGCAGGGGGAAGGATGGGGGACAGAAACGGTTGTGTGGTATGTGTGGACCCATTTAGAAGAGATTTAAGCTTCCAAGGCTCAACTGTGACTCCTCTTTCCATAGATCACAGTATCATGCACACTGAATGTTAATTCAGTTGTGACCAAATTACAGGATGCAAGTGGGCTAGGAATGGAAATAGTCAGAAATGCATATCCCAGTATGCAGCACTGGGAAGGAAAGTGCTCAAGGAGGCAAAGTGGTCTGAAGCAGGGAGGGGAGCACAAAGTGGAGGGGTTGCCCGGGCCGCCCAGGGCTGGACACAAAGCAAGGGGATTGGAGGTTTCTGTTCTCCTAAAGAAACAATTTGATCACATGAGTGCGTGCAGGGGTGTGAGTGAGCTTGTGTGTGAACAATGCATGTGTGAGTGCCATGGTGCATGTGTAGAGGTGACAGGTGTGTGTGTGCATGTGTGAACAACGCATATGTAAGTATCATGGTGGGTGTGTGTAGAGGTGACAGGTGTGTATGTGTATGCATGTGCCTGTGTGTGTGCATGTGTGAACAATGCATGTGTGAGTGCCATGGTGCATGTGTAGAGGT